>ML778760.1:1483466-1498898 GCA_009831015.1 Picea engelmannii
GTTTGTCTCAAAGCAAGGAAAGACATAGAACTATTTGAAAAGGTTGATTTTGTAGCCCATTATAATTATCAAGATTCTACTAGAGGCCCTTTAAATTTTGTAAAAATATAGGGGGAGTTGTTGGGGCCCAACATGAGGGAGATATAGTTCTTCTCTATGACGACAAGTTTTTGCAACACCCTCGTAAGTTCAGAATGCATTAGCTAGGGACATATGAAGTAAAGACTGTCACAAATGGAGAATATGTGCAGCTAAAGGAATTGGAAGGAACATAACTGAAAGGAATGGTGAATGGTAGTCGATTGAAACTGTACAGGGGCAGTCGACTTACTAACTCTCAGTAATTGCAACGCAATAAGAAAGTCATGTATATAATGTACTATGGTAGATATTAGGAGAGAAAAACTTATAAAAAGACAATAAAAAGGAGAAAAAGAAAAAAAAAGGAATACAGAAACAGAAAAAGAAGAAAAATAAAAAAAGAGGAAGAAGTTGGTTGAAAGGAAGGAAAGTAGAAAAAGTTAACTAATGAGACAAAATAGAGAGACAATGCACAGGAAAAATTGGAATCATCGCAAATGCACGAAAAAAGAGCAAAATACGACCAAAACATTTATGATCGGGTCTATAAAGTGCGAAAAACACGAGTTAGCTCGACACTTAGTGATTTATGAGCACAGAGTGAGCTACAAGTGCGTGACCTAGGTGTAATTGTGCGAAGAAGAGAGAAACTTTCCAAACCGCATATAATACGATAGCACCAAAGTTTGGCACTCCAGGGAAATACGTATGGGTTGCCCGACAGGGCCAAAGGAGGAAGGAACAGATGGTGGAGCTTGAGAATTTCGTTGAGCTCGAAGATGTTACGACCTTAGAGACATAGTCACTCAGCCCGACAAGGGTTGAGGAGGAAACATCGACAACGATACAAGGGGAAGTGGGGCAGAGATTAAAAAATAGAAATGGAAATACAAACCCCAATCTCGAAACTCCTGCCTAACCCGACGAAATGAAGGGTTAGCAACAAGGTCATAACAAAGAGGAGGTGTTGGTCGAGGACATCACCAACCAACTAGAATATGAGGTGGAAGAAGATGACATAGAAACAATGGCAGGAGGCCAACCTATTGTTGGGTAGAAAAGAAAGGCGTAGGATGCCACATCCCAAGAACACCAAAAATCAATAGGTGAATATCACGATGTTCACTAGGATTCTAGAAGATATACAACATCGTACAACCAATGTGTGGCGCATTCCTGTGGAAGTGGTCCATGAGTCTAAAGGGATAGCCCGGTTTAAGGCATCTAGGCCTTAAGGGACGGAAAGAAGGAATGGTTGGAGATGCAGTACTGCGTCACTAGGGAAGAGGTCGATTGGATACTCAAAGATTGGCCTACGCAATGGAAGGTTCCAGTAACAAAACCAACAACAAAGCCATCAACAATGACACCAACCAAACCCAAGGGGCAAGCTGAAGTAGGCCTCTCAATAAAGACAAATATCCCAGAGGCTAACACCAGGAAGGATACGGTGCACACTCAGGCGTCTGGAAGCAACACAGTGCCTAAGAGGCCAAGGAGGACAAGAACAATGCCCAGGGTAGACGTTCAGGGGGATGCCAAGAAGGGAGACACATCTCAGGCTGGAATGAGGGGGCACAAGCAATGACGAGTGGGGTGAAACCCTCACAAAAAAAAAGAACTACAATGCAAGTGGAGGAAACATACAAAAATATGAAATACACCAAGAAAGGCCCAATCATCACCCTGGTAGAGGATGATGCTAAGTTCGTGCAGACAAGGTCCGGGACAAGGGGAAGATGTGGTCCACGCAATAGAAGCACAAAGAGAGGAGATCATGTCCAAACTCATAGAATTCCATGAAACTCTACAACAATTACAAATTCATATAGTACAACATGCCACAATGCAACAACCTGAAAAGACACATCAACCCCTTGTGAAGAAAGGAAAATATGATACAGTTTAGATAATGGTGCAGGGTAGTGACACATTCATGGTCACACATTAGATGATTAGAGTTGATTAGGATACTGCACATAAACCCATGGGGGACATATATCACTTTGACTTAGTCATGGTGCAAATACCCACAAAAGCATTATACGAACTCCAGGATAGTGTAATGCAGGAGGTACAATCTAGAGCCCGCATGGATGCCACCAACTTGGAAGTTTGTAGGGGGGTCGCAGAGATGTTATAGATCACATGTGACCAGTTGAATTCAGAGAAGGAGGAGAAAAAGAATGCGTTGACAAGATAGATCAGGGGCTAACAGTGGTATACAACCACATTTGAGATAGTGCGCAAACACCAGATAGGAGCAGAGATGAAAAGATGAAGATCATTGCGTAGACAATTGAGGGATATAGGAAGGAGATAGAGGATTTGAAAGACAAACTTAATCCTACGACTCCTCCTGAGGTCTGAGAGAAAAGAGAACAACAAGCAACATTCCAGACAAAGGAGATGGCAAGGGAAGCCAAGGAAATCGTAGAACTATTTGAAAGAACTGCACAAATTTGGACCACTTTGGAGGAGGATGAAAAGGTCCAACTATTGGACCAACAAGAGGAGAAAATCAGCGCTGCAATGCAGGAGTTGAAGTAGTGACAGAAAAACATGAGCATTACCGAATGCTTGAAGGGCACGTGGCAGATGAAGACCCTATAAGAAGACTTAAAAACTACGTAGATCAACAAGCAAACATGGCAGGCCTAGTTCGAGCCCCTCCAGGAGAAAGCAACGCAGATGATTGCAGAGCTGGAGGAAGAGAAGACAAGGATGGCACAGACACATATAGAGAGTGCAACATTGTTGCAAGAACGAATATCTGCGCGCATGGTCGAGGTGCTAGCAGAGAAAGCTGCGTAGGTGAAAGAAAAAGGGAAGGAACTAGCATAAAAGTTCAACATCTTGGAGAAGGATGTATAGGGAGCGTGCACCACCTGAGTGGCTCGGGACGAGCCACATGTCAGTGTTGGGGGCATGTTGGTGCAGGCCTATTTTGGGAGAAAGATTTGTTTCAGGCGTTGGCCTAATTTTGGAAGAGAAGGTCTATTTTTGGAGCACGCACCTTAGGAGGAAGAAAAGTAACATGCAAAAAAAGAAGGAAAAGCAGCATGCAGAAGGAAAAACAACGTGGCGTGCATGTAGACAGACCTAACCATGTTAGGGTTAGGGTTTTTGACAATATTGTAACATATATAAGACAATAGATTAGTATAAATAAAGACCTAGGAGGTCTAGGTTAGGGGTTCGAAAGTTATTGATTGTTGTGAGTTTTGTTATGGTTATTGTGGTAGAGTGGAATAAGCTAGTGTTTGAGGGCTAGGTCATAGGCTGAGGATCCTGATGTGATCTAGTCAGCCTCCCAGAGGGTACTTACCCTCCTTTTGATTGTAGTCTCGAAGATGTAATGTGCACAACGTAGATTTTGCAGAAGAATGAATAAAAGAGCAGAAGAGCCAAATCTTTGTGGACGTAGCCCCAAGAGGGGGTGAACCACAGTAAAATATTGTGTTCTATGCATTGTGAATGATAGATTTTACTATTATGTTAATCATCAGTTAAGGAATGAATGGTTAAAAATAATTATAATAGAATGCATGCATAAAATTACGATGAATGAATCCTAGAAGTAGATGAATGATTTATGATGTTTATGCATAAAGAGAAGAATCAAAACATGGTCCCTACTCCTTCCTAGATTGCAAACACATGAGTATTGCACTCCCCCATAAAGCTATCTCAGGTGAGACTATGTTGTGCACTCTATGCGCAGCGTTGCGTTCTGCTTTACCAGGAGGGCCAATAGTTTTGAGGGTTTTTTTGGAAACCTATTGAGATTAGAACCTAGGTCAGCCCAAGTGACCAAAAATGGGCTTGAGGTTCTAGCCCCCAAGGGTTGGATATTGTTTGTATGGGATGTGAAGTGGCTTATGTGGTGAATTGTCTTGGTACTTGGTTCTCTCTTCATGGTTGCACTTGATGTTTAAATGGATAGTAGTGGTATGATTTTTGGTGCTATGGTATGCTATTGGTAGTGTTAGGGAGTATTAATTTAAAAAGTCAAAAAAAATGGTTTTGTTGATTGAGTCTTGTGGTCATGTATAAAAAACCATGTATCAAGTTCGTAGGATCAGTGTCCCATGATTTTTTTTTGAGTTCATTCACTTATGAGTCAAGTTTTGTTTTCATTGAGTCATGCCTAGGGAGTTAGAGTTTCATTCCAAGTCATGGTTAAAGTGGTCAATCTTGTCTTGAACTCAATTCAGTTTGTTACATGGTCCTTTTTCATCATTTGAAGGTATGAGTATTAAGTCATTACACTATGTCTCTTTATAAAGTCATGGAGCAAGTTTTCATGTGTACTAGAGGTTTCATAGCTTTCCTAATCCAATTCGTACCTTTTTAAGACATGTACCTAATCAATTTAGATTCGTTGCAAAATCTCCTAGCTTTTCACAACAACTAAATGTCATGTCACATAACTTTAAAGATACCCATGACGGTTAGGAAATCATGGGAATGAGGTCAGGAGAGTCAGTGCAGTCCGTGTAAATCATGTTTTATGGTCATGTGGTATTTCCTCTTTTAAATCATCAAATTTCTAGTGTGTTGAAAAACTGTAACTGTTGCTATGAAATTTCCTGCATTCGTTGCGAAACTGCTTGTTTGTTGCGAAATTCCTGGATTGGATTGATCTTCTGTCAAATTCTGAAGGCTTTCATGATCCTGGGACACCCTTGAAGCTTCACTTGCTATTGCAGATTCCTCAGGTGCTAAAACCCTAATCTCCTATCAAAACTGTGCTATCTTTATTTGCTGCGAAATCCCTGCTGCTAAATCCCTATAACTCTATATTTCAAATAAACCCTAATACACTAGGATTCCCCTACATGTTGTTTAAGTTTTGATACCCCCTACACCAACCATCGTCACAATACTCTTTACTAACAACCATGGGGCAAAACAAGCAGAAGAAGAAAGTACACAAGGAGGGTGACATAGTGAGGTTCGAGCCTCAGGGTATGCAATTGCTAGAATCAAATCCCATTTTCATAGAATCTTTCCAAGCAATAGGATGCCTCACCTTCTGTGAAAAAACTATAGGGAGGACACATGGAGGTGGCTAAACAATTTGCCCTAAATTTTGATGGGGTCAAAACAAAGGTTAGATCACTAGAGATTCAAGTCACAGAACATAAAATTTCCTCAGCAACAAAGATGCCCCTGCAAGGTGAGAGGTGGTTTAAGGGGACACCTCTGGATTCCTCCTACTGCAATGACTATTTCAAAACAAAATTTCAGAACAAGAACCTGTCAAAAGGAGTGCCTAGGAGCTACATGTTAGAACACCGTGATCAGCTGCTAAGAGTAATCCAAAGATACTTCACTTGTGAGGGGCGATTCAACATGGTGTACTTGTACCATATCATATTGCTTATGCACTTTATAGGTAAGAAAGCCCTAAATCTCCCATATTATCTTTATAGAATCCTGGGGAAAATGGTTGATAAAGTACAAGCTAAATCTAAGGAAGTTGAGCCTAGTCTGTTTCATTTCAGTCTCATTAAGTTGCTAGTCCTTGAGGAACTTAAGAAAGCAAACATGGAATGGAGTTATTTTTTGTCTGCATCGTGATTTTTTACTGAAACCACTAGTTCCCCACCATCCAAGGGAAGTACTCCTTTCACAAGTGCTAAAGCAACTTCTAGTAGTTTGAAGAGGAAAATGGGGGATGAAAAAGAACATCTTATTGTGATTGAAACCCCTGAGACTGCAACCAAAACTCCTCTCAACAAAGGATCCAAGAAAAAGGGTAAATAACCACTACAGGGTGTTGATGTAGTTGTAAACATTGAAGAAACTCCTGACAGCAGGAGATGCAAACTGAAAGGCAAAAAACTTCTTTTCACTCTTGAAACAACAACAATGGAAAAACCCAGGAAACCATTCCTCGGGTCTGTAACAAAGAAACTAATTCAAGTAGATGAAATTCCTATAGATGAGACATCTCCCTATTATGAATCCTAGGATGTTGAAGAAGACCAACCTCCACCAGGAAAAAGAGAGATGTTTAGTCCAAAAGTACTTGACAAAGAAAGAATTGGTAAACTTGTAACCAAATCATCAGCAAGAAGAAAAATCCATGTTGAAGAGACTAGACCTGAGATGTATGTTCAATGTACTATTGAAGAAATTGTTGAGGTTCAATCCCCTTCAAAAGAAGAGGACATGAAATTTAAAAGGCTAAAGAGACAGTTGAAAAAAGCGCAGGCTGAAATTGTACAACTCGGGGAAGAAAACAAGCAAATGAAAGGAAAATTGCAGGGCACTTAGACCTGTGTGAAGGAGCCTTGGAGAATAGAAAAAGGATGATCAAGAGATATTTTCCCCTTCAAAAACAAATGAAAAGTCTGTACAAACAAAATAGGACATTGGAGGCAAAGGACAGACAAAGAAAGGGACAGATTGCAAAAAGGAATCTGGACTTGCTGGTCCAGGTTGTAGTAGAATAGTTTGGTAACACTCAAGATAAATCAAGTTTTTTTTATTTTGTGAATTCATCTCAAGGTTTTGGATCAAGCTTGAAGAATTTTTGAACATCGACAAGCAAAAACAAAGATTTCACAAAAAAATTTGCTGTGAAACTACTCAAACAGAGATTTCGCAACAAATTTCCAGGTTGTTGTGAAATCACCAGTCAACTCATAAAGAGGCATTTTTCAACTTCCAGATTGGATGACTTCACCATGTCAACATAAAGATCAAGTAATGAATCATTTTCCCACTAAAATATATAACAAAGATGTATTAGGGTTGTATAAATTAGTCAAGAAATGAAACCCTAGATTATAGGAGTCTGTGGCAAATTAGTTAGTAGTTTGTTAAATAAGCAGTTTAAATCAATTGTAACTCCTTTTTGAGTATGAAACCCTAATGAATTAGACTTCATAGAGTTAGGATGAAGTGTATTATTATATATTGTAAGGAAAAGGACAATTGAAGGGTTCAAAAGTTGAGTAAGAAAGAATGTTTGTATTGTAATATTTCTTGGATATTAATGAAAGGTTTGCAGACAAGCGTTTGAGCTATTTACTCAGAGATTCATGTGTTCAGTTGTTGTAGTCAGTTTTCCTAATATATGTGTCTCTTTCTTTGTTATCATTAAATGTATTCTTTTTTGTTTGAATGAGAAATTGTTGGTGCATAAATCATTTCAGTATGATTTGTATCTATCTTGTTTCAAATATTCATTTTTCAGACTGATAAGTTAATGCATAATTCATCTAAGTTGGATGCTTTGTGGCTTTGAGTATTTCCTTCTTCATCTATCCATGCTATAAAAATTGTAAGTCTAGCAATAGTTGGTTGTCTGGCCTACAAGATTAAATGCTTTCTACCAAGATTATGAAAACCTCGAGTTGATATCCCTTATGACTCCATGCCTAATGAGTATTTCTCTCATCCCTACCAACCATTTCATAAACTTTTCATCCACATAAAATCTATCCCTTATATTTATTGAAGAACTAATAGGAGAGAGCCCTCTCTGAACTGGCAAGAGGCTAGTTTCCAGTCTGAAAGTAGGTTTGTGGTTACCTTTGAGATTTTCTGTTGTAGCCAAGGAAATTTATAGAGTGCTAATAGGTGGATGAATCATGATTATGTGTTCATGGTTAACCTAACCTAACACTTACTTATGTAACATCTAAGAATAAAAAAGTGGAATTATGTGATGCTAGTTCGTGATGGCATGTGTATCAATTGGCCCCCTTTTATTATGGCTTTGGCTTATGGTGAACTCTACTAGAAAATACCACTTCTCATGGTCATGATGCAAAACCTCATACCCACCATTGACACAAATGTGGTGGCAATATTATTTTAAAGGGGCCACCCCCTTTTCCATTTTGTCCATGATGAAGATATGTATATTAAAGCAAAGTTAAAAGACCATATTATTTAATGATGGGGGGCCTTCTTCATTATCGTATACACTAGCTTGTCCATCATATTAAATCATGCGATGAAAGGGGTGACACCATGGCATACATAAGTTATACTTTAAAGGGGTAACCCCCTCCCTTACCTTATGTGATTTTATATGGTATATGACATGGTGGATAAATTTATTCATAAATTGTATGAGGAGGGTGTCATACGACTTTGACTTGTAGAGGTTGATACAAGATTTGGTCCACTAGTGCATGCATACTAAAGTCCAATACGTGGGATAGAGCCACCATACTAAAACTGAACTTGCTTGTCTCCATTAGTTGTCTCATTTTCCATCTTGTGCAAGTGAATTTGAGGGGTGTTGTACAACTCATCCATTTTATTAAGGAAACAATAATCAACCTGTAGCTCCCATGGCATTGACTTGAAGACGTATTGGGATATGAGGCCATTGTCATACTCTTTGGGCATTCTATCAATGTCACATCAAATATATGGAGCCGCCTTTGTTCACTTCAAGATACCTTATCTCTTCATCAAGCAAAAATTCATGGTTTATAAAGGCCGCATGGTATGCATGGATGACATTATGGCTTCGAATAGCCTTTGTTGTTAAAGTCATGTGAACCCATTATTGGTACCATACACGGATCGATCTTCTTAGAAGTCAGTGTGTGGATACTTTGGAGGTCAAAGCCAATTGACCACAATGAGGAGGTTGTTGCGTTCTTGGTTATTTTAGGAGGTTGTGCTTAACTAATTCATTAGTTTATTATTATTGACACTGCTTCATAGAGTTAGTTGAATATGAGAACATTATTATATTGTTTTCTTTGTGGAGGATGATTATTTTATTATTTCTTTTAAGAGAGGAAAATAGATTTCAACAACCCATTTCTATTTTTAGTAAGAAGTTTGTTGAGGAGGTTAGACATGTAACATTTTAGTATTATTTCTTGGAGAACAAATGGATCTAGGAAAACAATTAATTGTTTATTGTAAAAGGAGTTGAGCTCAAACCTATATAAAAATTTGATGTCTCCATTTTTAATGTGGGTTAAAACTGCTCTCAAAGCTTTGGAATAAAATTGTCCTTTCTCTTGTCTAAGCTATTGTGGAATGTATATGCTACTTTGTTGAATGTATGGCAGATGTTATTGGTGCATATTGGTGACTTGTGTTGCAAGTTTGGATTGTCAAAACTGACTTGAGGAGCCATAGAAGATAAACCTTGCTAAATTGGAAGAGGTTAGATACTCCTAAACTTCTTTGTTACTTTGTTTTAAAGAGAAAAAATTATTCCCTGGATGTATTGACAATGAATGCATAGTTTGGAACCTTTAGGCAAAGCCACCCTTGAATTTATTTGAAAGTGGATCCCTTTATCAAGACCCTTTCCTTCCTCAACCTGTGATATTTTATTTATCAAATCTAGGGTTATCCTTAGCTTGTATTTTACATCCCAACTAGCTCCTAGATATTTCATAAAACTGCCCTCTAATGTTGCATACTTGACCCAGAGCCCAAAACAAAGTAAGGCATTGGCCTTCCCTTTCAACAATGAAAAAAAATACAAAAAAATTACATTTATGGTTTATGTTTTCTAAGCTCTTTTGCTCCATCATTGTCTACAATATCTCAAGCTTAGTTAACCATAGGGATTCCCCCTTAGGCTAGAGCATATCTAGTCTAAAGAGAGGAAGGCAAAGCTATTGAGGTGATAATGGGTAGCTTGTCTAAGTTTATCTTGGGGTCTCATAACTTGTGTTTAGGGACTTTTGAACCAAGTGAGAACCTAGGAGGTAAGATAACATATTACACACATGCGCGTGCATGCACACACACAAAATCTTAGGAATAACACATGACCCTAGTACTTGACAAGCAAGTGACTGAGAATTAAAGGTTCCCAAAAACCAAGACATATAACATACAATGCAATGAAAGAAAACAATTTTTACTATAGACTATCCCATGTTCCTCTGGAACGAAACAAACAAGACAAAGTTACATAACAATATAGCAATGAATTATTGCTCAAGTTTGCACAATAAACTCATTGCCAGGTTAAATAATAGGAAGAGTTGTAACATCCCCATTTTCAAACCCCAAACTAGCGATATATATTTTAAATGTGATGTATGGTCGAGGGACAATTAATGTAATATGTAAATGATGTATATTGAATATAATAAATAAAATGTATCGCCAACTATAGATGGACACATACAAAGATATGGGGGATTAGTTTCGACAAGAGAGGGAAGGGGTCCAAAGGGGAGAGTTTACCCATGTCTATTAAACCCAAACCATTTTCTTTCTAAATTATCCTTACTATGAACCTTCTATTTTATGGTTGATTGTTTGAGAGCCCAATCATTAAACTCATGTAAGAGAGTGGGTGAAAAAGTCACATACCATAATTATTGGGGACCATGAGGTTGAAGTACAATCAACATTGGGCAGAGTGAGCAGTCAATTATCTTGGGAAAATAAAGAAAATTCATATGGGTAGAGGGAATTCACGTTTTTGTATGCAGAGCAGTTTTTACAGGGAGATTTTTGGACATAAAGAGAGTTATGAGTGCTAAATATTGAAGGTAGCGATAATGGGCATGTATGTTAGTTGTTTGGAGCTGTAATTTCATGGGAAGGGAGGTTGCAGCCTATGAGCAATATTCTGTTCGAAAATTGTCAAGCGAAGCAAGCATTTTGTTGTTGTGTGAATTCCTATTGCAGCTATAGAATTTCTAAGGTCCCGAAAGAGAGATTTTTTTTCCAACTTGTGTTGGAATCCCTGGAGGGGAGTGGTAAGGATTGAGGGACTAGGAGTAGTAACGTGGGATCCCATCCCTGGGTTGTACAGGTTGTGGGGAAGAGAGCTGGTGGACTTGAATTATATGTGGGGATTAATTCTTGAGAGGAGGACCTTAGACAACCTTAGGGACCACTGTCTCTTATGGATTCATAGCCCTAGCTAGGGGGTGAATTTTTGTTGAGAACAAGAACAACAAGTCTACGGTTGGGTGGAACGTTCGTCCTCTACAACGGGTTGCATATTTCATAAGATAAGTGTTCTTATTTGTTGTGTTTATTTATGTTAAATGCTGATATAGTTGTTGTGCAATTTACTCTGAGATATGTTTGGTTATTGTTGCATGCTATGAGTAGACTGGTGCATGAAAATTTCTAGTTATGTTGTTGAATGTGTTTAGTTGTTGTTGTGTATGTTTAAGTACTTTCATTTACTTTTTAATTAGCATGGACCATTGTATAATATTGAAATCCATATTGTGTGTGTTATTTCCACATTTAGAATTGGTATCGGGATTTTTTATTCGTTGTTTTTAGCAGTGGTGTGACCCAACTTAGGGTTGGGTGTGTTACAGAGTGGTATCAGAGCCATAGATTCAACACCAATTATACATGGGCCAAAATTATCACACAGAAGCCTAAATTGCAAAAATAAAGCTCAGAGGATATCTACAAATTTATTTTTCAAAATTACTCTAGTGAAATTGGGGAAAAATTCATGAGGAACTTGAGGGAATTAAGCTCAGGGGTTAAAAATCCCCAATTTTAACAGCTGAATGAGTGTTCCTTGGCATGCAATTAGTCTAATTTTTGGTGCAATGTTCGAATTCACATGCATAGGGACAAAAAATTGGCCATAGGAAGAAAATTACAGAGCTCCCATGGCAGTCGGGGATTTTTTTTTAAATTTAGGCATTTTTGAAAAAAATGGGAAAAATTGGAAAACTTGGGTAATTTTCCATATCATGACATCAGTATGACGTGGATGCCACATGGTGGGTGATGTGGAAGTGTTAACGTGGACTACCATGATGGCAGGTTGGTGGCACAAAGGCATGCCATAGTGGCGGGGTAACCAACAGAGTGTTGAGTTGATACCATAAGTGGTATCACATCGCTCACCAAGCGGTATCACATGGGTAGCGAAGTGGTTTCCCAAAGTTTTGCTAGAATGTGAAACTAGTAAAAATGTGACATGTATCATGGTGGTTTTGTAGTGTTTCATCGTGGAGGGGGTATTAACCCTCGAACATGTTGGTGATGCAAAAAGGATCATCCGCCAATGATGTTCCCCGATAATCTCTATCGTCCAATCAGGGAATGAAATTTCATGCATCACATCGCGGGGGGATGTTAACTCTCAAACATGTTAGTGATGAGAAATCAATGTGGGTCGTCGATCACCTAATCATCTCCACTGTTGGATCAGGTGATCGAGTGTTATGGAGAAAATATCATGGTTGGACAACATGATCTCCCTAGGATCTTCCTACTAATTCTAGACAGATAGAGGGCGAGATTTCTATGGATTTCCTAGATCTAAACAAACAATTTATTTTAATACCAAGAGGGGAGAGAATGGCATGCCTTACTTCTAAAGGTTATCCTCCTATGTCTTGGCTATTGCATATATTGAGTTCCAACTCCAGTCCTTGCAACCTGCTCCTTGCACATAAGCAACAAACAAACACCAATCTACTTCTCCTCCTAGTGTTAAAGATCACTAATCTAATTCAGATCCAAATCGATCTATTCATTACAAGATCGAATCTAAACATTCATGAGCATAACACAAATATTTATGAGGAAAACCAATGATCTGTTATCTCAAAATTCAAATAATACATCAACCATCATACCTTTAGTGTAGATGCATCCTCCTTGGTCCCTTGCTCCTTTCTCCTCCTTTACTTCTTAATCAAACTAGGCAATCTTATTGTGACAGTTGTGGAATAGAGAAGCTCCTCTATATTTGGACATCATAAATTTGTAAATGATTCTTCCTTCTCATGCTCAAGACTTACCTTATTTATATATATCCTTGGAAGAGGCTTAGGAGAGATTCTAGGTCTTCTAGAGACCAACGGAAACTTGAATGATGTGAGTTCTAATTCTCATGCTATGAAGAACCAACTCATCCCTTGCTTGCCTCTTCAAAACTTTGGGAATTTGGAAGGTTGTAGAGGTCGTTGTTGATTGCACTATAGCTGACCAACGACTATTAACTTGTTGGCATATGTATGACAAGCAAAAACTCTAAAAAATGACCTAAGTCCCAAGCTAGAGTTGTGTCTTGGATTTCATCTTCTTATAGATTCCCTTCTATCCTTGTAGGGTGTAATTAAGGATATAATGAATATATCAATTTGGATCTGAATTAGATTAGCAATTTCTAATACTAGGAGGAGAAGTAGATTGGTGTTTGTTTGTTGCTTGTGTGTAGGGAGAAGGTTTCAAGGACTAGAGCTAGAACTCAAGATCTACAATAGCCAAAAAATACAAGGAAAACCTTCAGAAGTAAGGTATGTCATTCTCTCCCCTCTTGGTATAAAAATAAATGGCTTGTTTAGATTTAGGAAAACCATAGAAATATATCCCTCTGTTTGTTTAGGATCATCATGTAGATCCCAGGGAGATCTTGTTGTCCAACCGTGAGATTTTCTCCATAACAGAACCAACGACTCCACTGGGAAATAGAGAAGCTCCTATGTTTCTGGAAAACATAACTCTATAAATGATTCTTCCTTCTCATGCTCAAGACTTACTTTCTTTATATATATCCTTGGAAGAGGCTCGGGAGAGCTTCTAGATCTTCTAGAGACCAATGGATACTCGAATGATGTGAGTTCCAAGGCTCATGCCATGAAGAACCAAATCATCCCTCGCTTGCCTCTTTAAAAATACACGAAAATAAAAGGTTGCAAAGGTCGTTGACACTCGTTGTTGGTTGTGCTATATCTGCCCAGTGACTAGTCACTTGTTGTCCTATGTATAACAAGCGACGACCCTAAAAAATGACACAAATACCAAGATAGAGTTGTGTCTTTTCTTTCATCTTCTGCTAGATTCCCTTCTGGCTCTGTAGGGTTGAAATTAAGGCTATAACATTAGGGGGAAAGAAAGTTTGTGCATCGAGGAAAAGAGTGTGGGATGGGATCCTCTCATCCCCATGGCCAATGAAAAGGTTCCATGTCGAGGTCTAGTAGATGAAGTGGGACCCTTGTCCCATTCGAGGTCACATGTGTGTCGGGTGGGTAGCCAGTGTTGGGGAATAGGGTGGAACATGACATGAAATAGAAAACCGAGTATTGATAGATAATCAAAGAGGAACACAAATTTCAAAGATAAAGGGTGTTGTCCAAAGACATCGTTACAACACTTAATCAAGGCGCACTGAGATCAAAACATCATAGTGCATGTTGTACATTTTCATCCGTATGATCTATTGCACAATCTCCATTGTTGATAATGACCCAAGGGGTCTTCTTTTATAGTCTCAAGATCTAACCAACTTCCATAGAATCTGGAAGATCTTGTCCACATGTAACCATCGATTGTTAGAGTTAAATCTACAAAACCCACTCTATCGAGTGGTCTCGACAAGGATGCTTGACCCAACAACTTATGCGTCCAACTCATAGTCAATTATTGGGCTGGTCAATCCACCATCAAACTATCTTCTACTACTGGTCGACTATCTGACTGACATGCACATCGACTACTCAACTGACTGGTGTAGTGTGTTGGTCGATCACTCGACCAACTGTATCTAGATGTAGGTTGACCTCTTCATCGACTGAACCTAGGAGATGTGTGATGAATCATCAATTCTTGGTGTTCCAACACCCCCCATCAACATACAACTATGGAGTTTCAAGAGGTAAAATTACATCTACAAGACACCTCCCCATAATTGCAGCTTCCTGAAGCCTAAGCATCGTGTGAAGCTTGATAAATTTGGATTCAGCTAAAGGTATGGTGAAGATATCAACAACTTGATATTTTGTTCTGCAATATTAAAGAGAGGAAATGTTCTCATGAACCAATTGTCTCAAGTAACCAACATGGAGCTCAACATGCTTCATCTTACCATGGGAAACAAGATTGTCAACAACATGTATAGAACTTTGGTTATCAAAATAGAATGTAGTCGAGGTCTAAACAATAAGGCCAAGCTCTCCCAAGAGTTTGAGAATCATTGTATAGTCGACAAAGAGACTATCTTATGTTTCTTGCATGAGCACACCAAACGTCCAGTACTATAGTGAAACACATAGCTAGAAGTGGGCTTCTGATCATCATTGTCGCCAGCCCAGTTGGAATCAGTGAAGACAACTAGCGAATATGAACTTCAAAAATACTTTATACCAAAATGAGTGGTACCCTTGAGATAGTGAAAAAATATTTTGACTACTTTGCAGTGGATTTCTTTGGGATCTTGCATGAACCGAGAAACCACACTAACAACAAAGGAAATGCCAGGTTGACTATGATCCCGATTTATGTAGGAACACAATGCAATACATAAATACACATAAACGCAGAGATGCGGCGGAAATAAGACTTCATTTCATTAATAACAAATGATTGAAAAATGCTTACAGGCAGAATGGAAATAAACTAGCTAGGGCG
>ML778761.1:2051-19463 GCA_009831015.1 Picea engelmannii
GACGTCTCCCTTGGACTTGCCCTCCTAAATAGAAAGAGCCCCCCATCGAGGTGACAGTGGGTGGGGAAGCTCCTGTTACGCCGGTTTCAAGCCCTGACTCAAGCCCTTGGACCTTTCCTACAAACCGTGCGATAACAGGTACCTCAACACATGCTTTGCTACAACCCAATGAAAGTGTTTGGGCCTGGTGTTAACCAGGTACATCAAGGATCCAATCAGCTACCTATACATAGTGGGATCCACCAAATCTGAGTCTGAAGCAGAATCACTCAGCTTCTTTAGATTTGTCATCATGGGTGTAGCCATGGACTTGCAGTCTATCATACCAAATCTACTCAAGATCTCAACTGTGTACTTTCCTTGTCCAAGGAAGATCTCAACTGGTCTCTACCACACCTCTAATCCTAAGAAATAATGTATCAAGCCAAGATCCTTCATTTCGAACTCTGAGGCCAACTCCCTCTTGCACTCGACAATTAGCCTTTCTGCTCCCGTAAGGAACACATCATCAACATATAGCTCCAAGATCAAGGGATCACCATCAACAACCTTGTAGTAAAGGTTGGGATCTGCATCACTCTTGGTGAAGCCCAAGCTCATCAAGTATCCATCAATCCTTGAGTACCATGCCCTGGGTGCTTGCTTGAGTCCATACAAAGCCTTCTTTAGTCTGCAAACATGAGACTCCTTCCCATGTATCACAAAGCCCTGAGGTTGCTCAATGTACACTTTCTCCTCAATCATACTATTGAGGAACACGGTCTTCACATCCATCTGATGTAGTCTCCAACCCATAACTGAAGCAAGAGGAAAAATAGTCCTGATGGAAGTGTACCTGGCGACTGGAGCAAAAGTCTCCTCATAGTCTACTCCCTCTTTCTAGGAGAATCCTCTCACTACAAACCTCACTTTGTACTTTTCGATGCTGCCATCTACTACATGCTTGATCTTGTAGATCCACTTGGAAGTCACCACTGACTTCCCCTCAGATCTCGGAACTATCTCGCACACATCATTCTTCATGATGGACTGATACTCTTCCATCATGGCATCCTTCCAAACCTGTTGGCATGTTGCCTCCTCATAACTGGAAGGTTCTGAATCAATGATGTGGCTCATCAATGCCATATAACTCGAGAATCTCTGAGGTCGTTTGCTCTCCCTGAAAGTACCACGGGGAGTTGCATGCCCCTCTGCATCCTGCAAAGTATCATGACGCCATGCTGGCCTCTTCCTGGTCACTACAACATCTCTAGGTAGATCCACTGGCTCGGTCGGCTCTACTGACTCCTCCCGATAGTTTGAAGGATGAACAATTGGGCTAGAGAGATGTGTACCATCATCCTTCGAAGCCTCCTGCTCCTCACTATCAATCTCCATGTGAGACTCTCTAGATCTCCTGAAGTCTACTTCTTCATCAAAGGTAACATCCCGACTAACCTCAATCTAACATTGTCCTAGAATGTAGATTTTGTAAGCCTTTGAAGTTTCGTTGTATCCTACAAAATTACCCTTCTTTCCAGAGGGTTCTAACTTCGTCCTCTTCTCCTTGGGCACATGGATGTATACTGGACAACCAAAAATCCTCGAGTGGCTGACCTCTAGCTTCACACCTGTGAATGCCTCCTCAGGAGTCTTATCTCCCAATAACCGGTGAGGACTCCTGTTATGAACATAAACTGTTGTGTTGGAAGCCTCTGCACATAAGAACATGGGTAGATTATGATCATGAATCATTGCCTTGACAACCTCCACAATGGACCTATTCTTCCTTTTTGCAACACCATTTTGCTAAGGGTTGTAAGGAACTGTAAACTCCCTCTTGATCCCTGCTTCCTTGCAGAAATCACTGAAGTCGTTGGAAGTATACTCTCCTCCATTATCTGTCCTCAAAACTTTGATCCTCTTTCCTGTCAAGTTCTCTATCTGAGCCTTGAACTCTCGAAACCTGCTAAAGACTTCATCCTTTGTCTTCATGAAGTAGATCCATGTCTTCCGGGAGAAGTCATCAATGAATGTCACATAGTACAAGAAGCCATCCAAAGATGATACTGTCATAGGTCCGCATACATCTGAATGCACTAGATCCAAGATTCCTTTGGATCTACTATCATTGTTTTGATAAGGTCCCTTGGTATTCTTACCAAGAGTACAGACCCTGCAAACACCTTCATGTTCTGTTTGGAGCTTTGGAATACCTGTAACCATCCTTCTTAATGTTGGCAAAGCCTTGTAATGTAGGTGAGAAAATCTTCGATGCCATAACTCACATAAGTTGGTATTATCATGTACCAATGCCTGAGTTGGTTGTCTTGATAATCTATATAGTGCTCCCTCTCGAACACCAATCACTTTTGTTGTGTATGTGTTCAAGTCCTTAGGCCATACAAGAACCTGACCATCCACAAATGCAACTCTGTAACCTCTATCCTCCAATGCTGAGATAGAGAGCAGGTTCATTCTTAATCCTGGTACAAACAATACATCTCTCATGTGTAGAGATTTTCCAGACTCTAGTTGTAACGTTATAGTTCCAACTCCTTTTACTGCGTACTTGGCATTGTCCCCAAGTTCCACCTGTAAAGATGAGTTCTTTTCTGTTAAATCTCTAAAAGAATCTCGGTAACCTGTCATGTGTTTTGAAGCACCACCGTCTATCAACCAGGTATCACTATTGTCTGTAATAGTGCCTGTAAGAGCAGAGATAAAAGAATATCCGTTATGAAGTTCGTCTGTAATAGTGCCTATAAGAGCGGAGACGAAGGAATATTCGTTCTGAAGTTCGTCTGTAATCTCGTCAGGCTTGGATTCCTTTGTCTTCATGGTAACCTGCCCAGAACAAGAACAAGTGTCTTTTTTTTCTGAAATTGGACATCATCTTAACAAGAAGAAGTCTAAACTAAAGGATTCAATGTCTAGCAAAACGTCAATAGGCCAGAAACCTTAAACTTTCAATTTTGATGGATTGTCAATCTAAGAGGTGCAGTAGGTGCGCTAGGGCAAGGCGAGTTGCTTTGTGTTGGAATTAGTCCCAACGACTTTCAATAAATGCTCAACGAGCTTTACAAATGTTGTTGCAACTGTCGTAGTGAATTTGGGGTCAAATTTCAACTTTCACCAAATTGCAATTTGAGACCACCAGGAGGTGCACTAGGCTAGGGCGATCTGATCTATGAAAAAATTAATCTCAACATCCTCCAAAAAAATGATCAACGAGCTTCATAAAAATTTATTGCATTTACTGCAGTTGCCACAGTGACAGTGTGCAATGGCAGATTTCAATAAGGCTCTAACTCCATGTTGATTTTTCTAATTTCCAGATCTGATAATTATTACCTTATGATTTTCAAACAGAATATAATGCCACTATTATCATAGAATAATTACACTGAAAATTTCAACTGAAATAAAATTGTAGCGGAATAACATAATCATAGAGAGATAGCCATGCACAATAGACACAATATTTTTGTTAAAATTAATGCAGTTGCAAGAGCCATTCTTCGGGTGGATGGCAAAGACCCTAGTTGTGATTTAGGGCCCCCAGTACACTCCCGGGATTCTTGGTCTGGGACCCAAGCAGTTAGAGCCATGGAAAAAGACCCTAGTTGGGCCCCCAGTGTATTTTTGGGGTTCTTGGTCAAGGACCAAGCAATTTTGATAATATAAGTCCCTAGATGTGTTCCAGGGAATCCTTGCTCAATGCTTGGATTGATCCTCGGTTGTGTACCTTGGTGGTTAAGCCCCTAGATATATTCTGGGCCCCCAGATGGGTTCTGGGGTATCCTGGTCTGGGACCAGGCAATTTCTTGGTTAAGTACCAAGCCAAGATGATGTGTGACCTTCTTCTCTCTTGGGATGGTCCATGTGACCTAGGAGCAGTTAAGAAGAAGGGCATGATCACATCATTGACCCTCCTCGTATGTTGGGATGATAAAAGCTTATAAAGTTATATCATGAGACTCATGTGGACAAAACTGCCATTAAAGAAGGACTTAACCTTTGAGTTTGTCTTATTGTTTATTAATGAAACCCCTTTGCTTGAGTTATATCCCTTCTATTTGTATGATGATGTGTTGGTTCGATTCTTTACTTCTTCCTAAAGAAAGTTGGTCGCCTTGATCTTGAAACCCTTCTCATCGACTTGTTTTATTACCTTGTTGATTTTTTGATTTGCCACTTGATATTTTAATTTGTAAAATATTATTTCTTTATTTGTTAGGTATTAAACCTAACCCTAAAGTTATGGCAAGTGGACTAACATGTTAGCCCTACCTTACCTACCTAAAACTATTTAAGGAGTGGCCTATTCCTCATTTGATACACTCACTCTCTCTTAGCCGAATTGAAGACTGAGGTTTTTGCTGCGGCTCTTTTGGATAGGGTTATGAGTTTGTTGTGGCTCTTCTGGACAGATTGTTTTGGGTCCTCTCAGCTCCTCTCTTGGTTGTTCTTGGTCTGCTCCAGCTGACGTGGGTTTACCCCTTTTAGCCTTAACTGTCTTAGACTGCCGCTGACCTGTAGAAGACTTTCCCAGCCAACTGTAAAGGGGTTTTTTTGTTGTTGTTTGGTATCCTGGTACCTTCTTGTTGGTTTGTTAAGTGTTGCCTTGATATCTAAATGATGTCGCCTTAATCATTTGTTGGTGTCGCCCTTGTGTGCTACCTTACCTTGTCTGCTAGCAGCCCTAGTACCATTGTGAACTGGATTGTTAGGGGTGTTTTGGAACTA
The DNA here is from genome assembly GCA_009831015.1 of Picea engelmannii. Lineage (NCBI taxonomy): Eukaryota > Viridiplantae > Streptophyta > Pinopsida > Pinales > Pinaceae > Picea > Picea engelmannii. The sequence goes on from ML778761.1 coordinate 6,783, forward strand.
CTGGTATTTGAAGCAGATTTTTGTGTTCCTAGGGTGAAATTATTAAGGTTGTTTATGGTTTCTTTTCCAGCACTAGGTTGGATAGTGTTGTTTTGCTTTCATCCCTATTACTTGACAATGGCATGGTCTTTAGATTTTCAGCCTTCTAAGTTGGTTTCTGGTTTTCTATCCTAAAAAATTATTCTTGGCATTGTCCCTATGATCATGATGAGATCTACCCTAAGGGTTTGATCCATGATCTATTAAGCTTTTTCTGAGCATACATTAAGGAAGGTAACAGCAGCATATCAGGTATTTTTTGTTCCTTGTTTTAGCTAAGGTAATACTCAGGTCTATGTTATGCTACTTACTAATTTATGTTATTAGATTATGCACCAGGAATTTTAATGTGTTGCTAACCCAAAATTACAGTAGAAAATGATTGGAAATTTATAAAATTGTTTTTGTTTCTAGCTAGTCTACTTTTTGCCCTTAAATTCTAACAATTTTTGCGCTGGGAAACCCAACCTTGGGAGAAAACCTAGCAACTTTCTATGGAAGAAATCAATCCAAGATATTACCAATACATCAACATCGAATAACCAAAATACCATTCAAAGAATATCCTCACCAAGCCTAGTGCCTCCAAGAGCTAGTGCAATACTCCAAGAGACTAACGAATAAGTAAGAAGACCAAGAACTCCAAGAATTGCGAAAATTTCATATATGTGCCTTCCTTGTGTGATGAGAGAGTGAGTTGTGTTTGTCAAAATGAAATGAACTTGCCTTTATTTATACTAGTCAAGTCACCTTATTTTACTGGCAGGGTCGACTTGTACTTTTGGTCTTCAATATGCTTTCTGGGGCTTCTTTAATGGTGTAGATGGGTCTTCTTGTACTTCTTGGCATTTCTTCTCTTCTAGAAAAGTTTCTCATGAGCCATGTTGATGATCCTTCTCCACACAACTATGTCTAGCACCTGAGGTCTTTTACCCGTCCTTGTCAAATCACCATGACTAAGGACAAAGACCGCACCAGGGCCATTCACCACAAGTACCACCCTGTGAGTGAATGTCAGCTCGATGCTATCTGACACATGGAAAGCACCTCGAGTCCATATCACTCCTTATCATGATCAAGGAGGGACTACACCTGGGCCCATTTACCACAAGTGCACCCTTGTGATAAATGTATCCTATCTCCCTTGGTCTACAGCCCAATCTAGGAGAAGGCCCACCCGATGCTTACTAGGGCCATTCACCATAGGTACACCCCTGTAGGTGAATGTATGCCCGATGCTACCACACACTGGAGGAACACTAGCACCTCGAGTCTTTTGTCCTTTGAAGACTACGCCTGGGCCATTCACCACAGGTACACCCCTGTGAGTGAATGTTTGCTCGATGTTGCCTCCTAGAGAACCATCGGCACCTCGAGTCTTCTGTCCTTCGAAGACTACGCCAGGGCCATTCTCCAATGGTCAAATCACCATGACCAATCCCGGAAGAATGTCTGCCCGATGCTGCCCAAACGTCAACATAGGGTAAAACAATATTACAAAATCATGAACCTACATACAAAATAGCTCATGTACATAGAGTTTAATACCCAATAAAGATATTGTGGTGAGGTACAAAACAAATAAATATGTTTTTGATAATATATAATGGAAATATAATTTATTCCGGTCTGCTTCAAGCTACAAATAATATGATCTAGAATATATCCCAACTAGATATCCAACACAATGGAAAGGTTATAAAATAGCAAGAATAAGGTGCATGGATCAGGCCACAAACACCAAAAAAACAACACCCCAGCTAATCTTTAGGCAATAGGAGTAAATGGCAACCTTCCAAAGCTCTATGGCTACTTTGACATTTGGCCTTACTTGGTTGGAGGAATGTGGAGCTCTGAAATGCAGTGGTACCTGAAAAAGATACTAACCAATACAAAGATACCAACAAACATGCAAATCAATGATTCACTGGTTTGACCTAAAATCCAAAAGGCAAAAGGTCAAATGGATGTCCAAGTCGACTGAAGCGCAACTTAAAAATAAATGATATCCAAAGAGAACTCTGATAAATGCCCTCTTCCTATGAAAATAAGGCATTGGGTTCATTATTTGTTTAAATCCACATCGTGCGAATAACTGCTTACTCCATAGTCCATCAAGCTGTGGTCTAGCGGCAACTTGGCACAGCTGTCACCAGGTTCAAATCCTGGCAGGCATGCTCCTGCCCCGTGAAGGGTAACAGGGCATTGTCGTTTGTAGTTTATTAATAGTATTGACTGCTATTAATGTAATAAGTCCACGAGGTACCAACACCCTCTTTCTTGTTATTAAATTGTCAGAGAAAGAGATGGTTTATTTCCATTGGACTGTTTCCCATTTTTTTTAAAATGGTTACTCCATAAAAGCAGGTTGTGGTCAAGTGGTAAATGGGGTTCTGTGTCAATGCAACCAATTATGAGCTATTTTGTGTTGTCTCATTTTTAATTGAGTCTATGCAGTGTGCTTAGGCTGTGTGAATGAGGCCAGATACAAGTGCAAGTCCCGGGTAATTTTGACAGAATATATACCCTTCCATTGTGGCATCTAAAGTGGAAGTAGAGCCCACAATGGCCCATTTACCAAACCAAACAGAATAAAAAGAAAAAAACCGATTACTCCACAGGAATTGATTTCATAACTCAGACTTCAAATTTAGCCCCAAAATTTCATCGCCCTGAACCATTAGACTAAACCAATTCAATCAATTGCTGTGCAAGAAATACCCATCAAACACAGATTATAGGTTCTTAATCTTGACAAACACTGTCAGAAATATAGGTATGGAACAATCTATACGATAGCCATTGTCATGCCCAACAATCACATCAATTAAGGATATACAGGCACTTACGGTCAAATACTCCTTGGCATCCTCAGGAGCAGCAAGTTCACAATATGAGACGAGTCCCGTAATCAAATCATAGTCCAAGAGCAACCCAGATTCCACTTTGCTGCAGAGATCAAGCAGCGCATCCTGCAACCACTTCCCTGATTCTGTAGAGGCCATCTTCGCCCAAAACTGGGCGGACACAAATGCTCAAATCCACGGAGCGATTCCCAGATTGTGCTAATTTAATTTAACCCTGAATTGAAATATGAATCGCAATTTGTGCAGGTTAAGGTCGCCCTTAAACCTTCTAATATTTAGCAGCCGCCTCCCACTAAGGTAAAAAATGGTAGTCGAGTCGAATGGATCGCAACCGCTTCTATTCTATTCTATGTGAAATGCAATTGTTAAATATATATAGGCTTACTATCATCGCCTAGTGACCCTTACAAGTTACAAGATATATACTCCACGGAAGAGGACCGTGAGGTAAGTTGAAATGTTATAAATGGAAAGAATCTTGACCAATCTGGCAGCAATTGAACGGCTATAAGGACATCATACCTTTTTTTAAGTAAGCTAATTCCGGAGCAGACAGAATCATTTTTCAGGGTAAAAAAAATAGGCCTGAATCTCGTAAGATTATTAGGGTTAGTGTGAGTTTAACATGGATCAAAGTTCTATGTATTTCATAATTTTAATTTAAGGGTTTTGTTCCATTTTAAATCAACTTAGATGTTCAGAAGATCGACCAAAATTTTGGATTAATCAGAAATTTAAAACTGCATTGCCTAAAAACCTGCCCCACAAGAAAGATTATTCCGAAGTTAACCTACTCCATTTTTTAATAAGAATAAATTGTTGAATAAAAAGATTATGTTTTTGATATTTTATTGAAAAAAGTAAAAATTTATATCTTTAAATAATCAAAATTATTTTAAGTGATAATTTTAAAAATTACAACTATTAACAATCAAATTTTAATTAAAAAACCATCATTACTTTGCTACAAATTTTTAATTAAAAAATCATCATTATTTAAAATTACCAAATTTTTAATTAAAAATTTATCATTATTTAAAATTACCATTTTTGTGATTATTTTCTATAATCAAAATTACAAATTATAATTCACCTACGAGCTTCATGAAAGTATTGCCTGTGCATATCAATTTATTGTGCAAACCTTAGCCTTTCACATTAAATTGCATATGCATTATCGATTTAAGGTAAAAATATTACCTCTTTTTAATTTGATAAAAGGTCCCTCTACCTTTTAGAATCATTAGATTCTTTAAGATTCATTCATCTTTTAAGATTTTAGGTAGTGAGCACAATATTCCTATAGGATCATGCATAACCATTGCCCTCCATTTTCATCTTCTAGTGTCCATTGTCATTGGTGAAAGTGGAACTTTTTGGGTACCCACCTTGGGACAATCCCTTTCCTAACTTTTCACAAGCATTGGTTTTTTTTTTAAAGATATAGAGGACTTTTCACAATAATTGTTAATGATTAAAACCATGTAAAGAACTTAAAGAACTTGCTTTGGGTGAAGCCATTATTTTTAGTTTGATTCTCTTTCCATTTTGAATCTTCCATATATTTTTTTATATTTATTGATTGAAATGATTATTATTGATCGAAATGGTTATTATTGTTACTCTTAGTCTCTATTTTTGACCTTATAGAGTTTATAATTAGGATGTGGATATTATAGAGTTTATAATTAGGATTTGGTTATTATTTATTTTGGATATTATAAGGTTTACAATTATGATTTGTTTTTTTAGTTTGATTCTCTTTTCATTTTGAATCTTCAATATATTTGTTTATATTTATTGATTGAAATGGTTATTATTGTTATTCTTGGTCTCTGTTTTCGACATTATAGAGTTTATAATTAGGATGTGGATATTATAGAGTTTATAATTAGGATTTGGTTATTATTTATTTTGGATATTATAAGGTTTACAATTATGATTTGTTTAATGTGTTATTTAGGGTTTAGAATTTTGGCATTATTGTATCTTAATTAAGTTTATAATTGTATTTTTCATTAGCAATTAAGATATGGACATAATAATAATAATTTGAAAAAATGTCATCGATAATATATTTATTATTAAACTTTTTTTATGTTTTTACATATTTTGTGTCATACACGTGCTACGCTTATTATTTTTAAGAGGACTGGAAAATATTCTCAATTCAATCATGATGGGCATATATCATTACAATTATTGGTCTTCAACGAGGAATTCCTAGTAATTGTGTGACATTGGCTTGTGTCAACAACGTTCCTACCCTAGAGGGGAAAAAGGAGAGGGGCAGTAAGCGGGGGTGGGTTGTTTATAACCTCAAAGGATAGAAATAGTCAAAAGTATGTGTAGGTATAGGGGATAGCCTCTACCCTAATTCGGGTGAACCATGAGAACTGTCTAGAACCTTTGGGATCCAAAGGCTCCATGACACCCACAGTTGTCATCTCTTAAGCGACCTCACCTCTCTCTGCCTCATTTAAGGCGAGCATTCACTCCTCTTCAATGTCAACTTCATGGCACAGTCTAGTTTGGATATATGCCTTAACCAATAGTACCTGCAGAAATGCGATGACAGTGTCTGACATTATGGCTTAGCTTCTTAATAGCAGCAATGGCATCACCACAATAATAGCAATGCAGAGACTTGATCTCCAAGACACAGGCAGGAGGATATGGGATTTATGGAACCCCATCCCCAATCACGCGGGCTTGAAAAGATTTCAAATTCTGGCAAGCGCAATTGCTTTTTTCATTCCCCTTAATTTCGTCGAGAGCCGAAGAGAACTCATCTGGTGTCTTCGATCGCTCCCTCTCGCAGAAAGATTTAGCATCATCTCCTTGTTTACCTCATACCACACTCACAGTTCAGTCAAGATGAATTCTCCTCGCGACCACAACTCTGCCAAAAAGAATCGACCAGGAGACTGTCCTCCTCAAGCTCGAGTCCACCAAGATGCAAACGCCAACACTGTTTTCTACCGAGGGCACACTACTACAAATGAACAATGAGTCATGGAAAATATAGAGGAAGAAGCCAACCAAGAAAGGCTCAGAACACCAGACGTTGAGGTCAACACATAAATGATGCCATGGATTATGGATCTTAGCTCTTCTAGAACCAAAGATACAAAGTACCTTCGTACAATGGATCTATACTGGCAGATGAAGACATTATTAATCAAGGCCATTACTGCCCAAATTGTTGTCCAGAATGACATGGCTCATCAACTTGAATTCATCCATCTTCAAAACCAACTATAGGACAAGAAACTCACAATCATCGTGGCAAAAATGGGCATTAGCTTCAACGACTTAGACAAGGAACCTCCCTAGGTTCCTCCCAATGAAAATCCTTCCCCCTCTTAGTTTTTTTTATGACTTTCTATCATTTTGAAAGAAAGCTTTGTTATTTTGTATCTCAACATTACCACCAGACAGCAGCCAAGGATATGATGTTTTTAATTTTTTATGTATATAATGATATAGGTATTGCTACTCTCAAAAGTATCTCCCGGGTTTCTCACCCAATGAAGCACCCATTCTACAATTGGGTTGGTTTTTGTTATGAACATAAAAATACATATAAATAAGTATAAATAGATAATAATTAATAATATAAATAACTAATGATTAATAATGAAGAGACATGACATATGAAAGATCATGTCTCTTATGAAAGGGCACTCTTGCACGAGATATATATACAACCCTCATTCCTCATTTGTAATCATCTCATTCATTCATATTCTTATACATTATTATTAAATATATTTACTATCCTTAAATGGATTATTGTGTACTATCCTATTTATACTGGATATTTACATAGTGAACCATCTTGGTTCATCACAATGGTATCAAAGCTAAGTTCTGATCGAGCTTTTGGCCACACTAAATTTAATCGGAGTTTCTCTGATCTAAGATACAATCGGACTTTGGCCATTTAAAGCTCGAAAATTCAGTTAGAGAATATTATTACCATTGAAGAAAAACTTACTCGACGAGAAACAAAAAATCTGAAGATAAAGAAATCAGAAAAACGTTACAGAATCGGCCTTTGGTCATTTAAAGTTAAGAATTAGTCGGTTGCAAGGAAATTGGAAAAAAGAATAGAACAAAAAAAAAAAAATAACGGGAGATAACATGTCAACATCACAAAGACTCGGAAGCACATTGAATATCATTCTACTGCAAGAACATAACCGCAAGTGAAAACCAAAATTATTCCGCTACAGAATTAAAAAAAAAAAAAATCAAGTCATCTCTATCCATACAGTTAGAGTTTACAAGAGTTGTTGATTTTTGAAAACCGTACAACAGTCTATCGTATTTCACACGAATCATTAATTACAACAGTTGCACAACCTGCAATTAATTACACCATCTTTCGTACAGTCATCAATTGGTATATCCGTACAGCTGTCGAATTGATGCAGAAATAAATCACATCGGTACACTGTCATCAGTAAGGTCGCACTTAACTACCAGTCGTCGAATCCGTACAACTACTGCTAGTCACGATCGTGCCACCAAATCTGTATAGCCGACAAAAATTTTGCTCTGTTGTACAATTGTTTTTCGTCGTAGAATATGCAATACATCGTGCAAACCGCTTGCTGCCAACTGCAATGCCCATCCATAATGTCCATTGTCGTGTTGTACAATAGCCTCTGGTCGCTCATACTCCTAATCACCATATGTATGTATGCCATCCACCCGCCACGGTACGGTCACCTAGAGCCACCACATTGTTGTCACTTATTTTGCTGCGGGCATTCTTGGAAGCCGTCAATTTGTATAAGATTGCATTAAAAAAAAGCAACCATCACAATGTATCAAAATTCCGTAAAGGGGCGTGTCCAAAGGTCAAACAGTGCAACCACTAATAAATAAACCTTAAATATCCATCACATTTTTAATAAATCGAATTTTATAGTTGGAGCTATAAAGGAAATAAGTGAACGAATATTTTTATATTGAAGGGGCACCTATAAAGTGTTCACATTAAGTGAGAAAAAGAATATTAGTTTATGTTCCTTATACATTTAAGGAAATACAAAAGTACTTTAAAAAAAAAAATCTAAGTTTTCTTTAAAAGAAAAGGAAGTTGTTTAAAAGTCAAGTAACAAGATTATTTAACCATAACTTCAAGGTTATAAAAAAGAAATATTAAAGGAAAATTTATTATTTTCAAGGAACCATAACTTCAAGGTTATAAAAAAGAAATATTAAAGGAAAAATTATTATTTTCAAGGAAGTCATTGAAGAAATATCCACCAAAGCCAAATTCTAAAATGACGAAAGGAAGATTTACTTATGAAGGTTGTCCAACCACATGTTGCGGGTTTTCGACATTAAAAGGAAATATTCAAAGAAGAGAGGTAAACATTGTTATTAGCTTGGACTATAATACAAATTACATGAATATCGATTTGGCAAATCAATTATTAATTTTAGAGCTGAATATAATTGAAAAAGAAGATTATTTTCGAATTAAGGAGTTACAAGTGACGATTGATGAATATGAGTACATATCTCAATTCTATGTTACAACTATGTATCAAGAAGAAGTTGACATCGTCATAGGGTTACCCTAGTTTAAAAGTCTAGGTACCTTCATATTAAACATGGAAAAAAAGTTTGTAACATTCCCCTATAAGGAGAAGATGATAACATTACAAGACATCAGAACCAAATCCGGTAAGACTAGAAGACTTTAACAATATCTCAGAAGTAATACTTCAAGAAAATAAAAATAAAAACAATGCAAGGGACGAAGAAATAATTTGGCGAAGTTATCACAGGAAAAAACGAAGAAATTTCCTGTTTAAAAAACCACCCAAAAAAATTACTCACCCAAATCAACAAGGCTAAGGTTACAAAGCAATATGGAAAAATATTAGAACAAGAAAAGGAGGATCTTGAAAAAGAATTCAAGAAGAACCTCTCGGAGAGAGAAGAAGAAAATTATCGTTTGAAGAACCTTAATCATGAGCTACTAGAACAAATTAGAAAGTTGAACGAAGAGAAACTTGAAAATCCTGACATTAAAGATATCAACAAATTAGGTAACATCGACACATGAAGAAAATCATATATCGAAGTTAAAAAGAACAAAATACTACAAGTATGATAAAGGGAAATAACTCCCTATCGACATCCAAATCAAAAGAGCAAATATATTAACCAGTCAAAATATCAATATTATTCAAGACAAGAACCTTATAAACACCCAGTTTCACAGAAGATTGAATTAGGGTGGGAAGTCTCTTTTACAATTCGACAGTTCTACTCAGCAATTAGAAGATCTTATCAACTCAAGTCCTCAACAATCACTAGCTTAAGAATGAAGAATGAAGACACAATATTACAAGCTAGAGCAAGAGATAAGTCTTCCATAAGTGTGCTTTGAGGACAAAGCATTTTTAAGGGGAAGGCAATGTTATGAACATAAAAATACATATAAATAAATATAAATAGATAATGATTAATAATATAAATAACTAATGATTAATAATGAAGAGCCATGACATATGAAAGATCATGTCTCTTATGAAAGGGCATTCCTGGAAGGGATATATATACAACCCTCATTCCTCATTTGTAATCATCTCATTCATTCATATTCTTATACATTATTATTAAATATATTTACTATCCTTAAATGGATTATTGCGTACTGTCTTATTTATACTGGATATTTACATAGTGAACCATCTTGGTTCACCACAGTGGTATCAGAGCTAAGTTTTGATCGGGCTTTTGGCCACACTAAATTTAATCGGAGTTTCTCTGATCTAAGATCATTGATCACAATTGGCCTTTGGCCATTTAAAACTCAAAAATTCAGTTGGAGAATATTATTACCATTGAAGAAAAAATTACTCGACAACAAACAAAAAATCTGAAGATAAAGAAATCAGAAAAACGTTACAGAATCGGCCTTTGGCCATTTAAAGTTAAGAATTAGTCAGTTGCAAGGAAATTGGAAGAAAAAATAGAACAAAAAAAAAAAATTAACGGGATATAACGTGTCAACATAACAAAGACTCGAAAGCACATTGAATATCATTATGCTGCAAGAACATAACCGCAAGTAAAAACCTAAATTATTCTGCTGCAGAATTAAAAAAAAAAAAAATCAAGTCATCTATATCCGTATAGTCAGAGTTTACAAGAGTTGTCGATTTTTGAAAACCGTACAACAATCTATCGTATTTCACACGAATCATTAATTACAACAAGTGCACAACCTGCAATTAATTACACCATATGTCGTACAATCATCAATTGGTATATCCATACAATTGTCGAATTGATGAAGAAATAAATCACATCAGTACACTGTCATCAGTAAGGCCGCACTTAACTACCATTCGTCAAATCCGTACAATTGATGTTAGTCACGACCATGCCGCCAAATCTGTATAGCCGTCAAAATTTTTGCTCTATTGTACAATTGTTTTTCGTCGTACAATCCCCAATACACTGTGCAAACTGCTTGCTACCAACTGCAATTTCCATCCATAACGTCCATTGTCATGTTGTACAATAGCCTCCAATCGCTCATACTCCCAATCACCATATGTCTGTATGCCATCCACCTACCACAGTACAGTCACCTAGAGCCGCCACATTGTTGTCACTTATTTTGTTGTGGGCATTCTTGGAAGCCGTCAATTTGTGTGGGATTGCATTAAAAAAAAAGCGACCATCACAAGGTATCAAAATTCCGTAAAGGGACATGTCCAAAGGTCAAACAGTGCGACCACTCATAAATAAACATTAAATATCCATCACATTATTAATAAATCGAATTTTATAGTTGGAGCTATAAAGGAAGTAAGTGAACGAATATTTTTATATTGAAGGGGCACCTATAAAGTGTTCACATTAAGTGAGAAAAAGAATATTAGTTTATGTTCCTTATACATTTAAGTAAATACAAAAGTACTTAAAAAATAATAATCTAAGTTTTCTTTAAAAGAAAAGGAAGTTATTTAAAAAGTCAAGTAACGAGATTATTTAACCATAACTTCAAGGTTATAAAAAAATATATTAAAGGAAAATTTATTATTTTCAAGGAAGTCATTGAAGAAATATCGACAAAAGCCAAATTCTAAAATGACGAAAGGAAGATTTACTTATGAAGGTTGTTCAACCGTATGTTACGTGTTTTCGACATTAAAAGAAAATATTCGAGGAAGAGAGGTAAGCATTGTTATTAGCTTGGACTATAATACAAATTACATGAATATCGATTTGGCAAATCAATCATTAATTTCAGAGCCGAATATAATTGAAAAAATTTTCGAATTAAGGAGTTACAAGTGACGATTGATGAATATGAGTATATATCTCAATTCTATGTTACAACTATGTATCAAGAAGAAGTTGACATCGTCATAGGGTTACCCTGGTTTAAAAGTCTAGGTACCTTCATATTAAACATGGAAAAAAAGTTTGTAACATTCCCCTATAAGGAGAAGATGATAACATTACAAGACACTACATCAGAACCAGATCCAGTAAGACTAGAAGACTTTAACAATATCTCAGAAGTAATACTTCAAGAAAAAGAAAAAAAAAAACAATGCAAGGGACAAAGAAATAATTTGACGTAGTTATCACAAGAAAAAACGAAGAAATTTCTCGTTTAAAAAACCACCAAAAAAAATCACTCGCCCAAATCAAGAAGGCTAAGGTTACGAAGCAATATGGAAAAATATTAGAACAAGAAAATGAGGACCTCAAAAAAGAATTCAAGAAGAACCTCTCGAAGAGAGAAGAAGAAAATTATCGTTTGAAGAACCTTAATCAGGAGCTACTAGAACAAATTAGAAAGTTGAACGAAGAGAAACTTGAAAATCCAGACATTAAAGATATCAACAAATTAGGTAACATCGACGCATGAAGAAAATCATATATCGAAGTTAAAAAGAACAAAATACTACAAGTATGATAAAGGGAAATAACATTATAAGAACTCCCTATCGACATCCAAATCATAAGAGCAAATATATTAACCAGTCAAAATATCAATATTATTCAAGACAAGAACCTTATAAACACTCAGTTTCACAGAAGATCGAATTAGGGTGGGAAGACTCTTTTACAATTCGACGATTCTACTCAGCAATTAGAAGATCTTATCAACTCAGGTCCTCAACAATCACTAGCTCGAGAATGAAGAATCAGGACACAATATTAAAAGCTAGAGCAAGAGATAAGTCTTCCATTAGTGTGCTTTGAGGACAAAGCATTTTTAAGGGGAAGACAATGTTATGAACATAAAAATACATATAAATAAGTATAACTAGATAATGATTAATAATATAAATAACTAATGATTAATAATGAAGAGACATGACATATGAAAGATCTTGTCTCTTATGAAAGGGCACTCCTGTACGGGATATATATACAACCCTCATTCCTCATTTGTAATCATCTCATTCATTCATATTCTTATGCATTATTATTAAATATATTTACTATCCTTAAATGGATTATTGCGTACTGTCCTATTTATACTGGATATTTACATAGTGAACCATCTTGGTTCACCACAACGGCAGCCCAGATGTAAAACAATTGTAATTTTGCCTCTTATATTATAATACAATTAGATACCCCGGATGGGGTGCCATCGTGGGACATCTGGCAGAGGATGGAGGAAGGGGATGGCCAGCGGGGCACGGAGCCATGTGCGCGGCTCGTGCCCCACGTAGCCGCCACCCCGGGGTTTTAATGCATACTTACTCCGATGCCA
>ML778761.1:24175-71676 GCA_009831015.1 Picea engelmannii
TTATTAAATAAGGCCCACTATGGTAGTTAGATATAATAAATGGGTAATTAGATATAATAAATGTAAGAGGACTTCTTAGAAGGTTCTACTTCTAGAAGATTCCTCCTCTAGAATGTTCTTAGGTGATGGTAGCACTACATAAAGGGATTCAAGCAATGTAATGAGACATGAAGAGAAGTATTGTGTTTGGAGCGGTAGCTCAATAGGAGGAAGCCCCCTCGAAGAGGCAAGTGAACATGAGAGGATCCCTTCCATAATATGATCCATTGTATGGTGTTGCCCTACCTCAAGGGTTTTTCTATAATAAAGTTGTGGTTTTCTATATGGTTTCATATATCCTGTGTGGTGATTGTATTCAGATATCTTTGGATCTATTGTGATATTTTGCATTCAGGTATTTGGTTCTTAACAGTTTTCGTATGAAGCATCGATGCTTTTTGAGTATATGTACGCATTGATGCTATTTTAATTAATGTGCACCCCGATGCTTGTATAATTTTGATCCGGATTATTTTCGACACGAAATGAGAGCGGAGATATAATAAATAAATGTACATGGATATCTCATATATCCAATAATATAACAAAAATATATCATAGATGCAACCATAAACACGGATGTATAGTAATACACAATTTATATTAATGAGCGAAATGTACAAAATTGTAGAAATACAAAGTGAAAGACTCGCTAGAATGGTGGCAGCTTATCTCTGAGAAGAGATGGGACGACTACTCACTTTCGCAAGAAGATGATTACAATGAGGATCTAAAGGCCTTTTTAACATAAAGAAAATCCAAAACCCTAACCCTCGAAGATGAAAAGCCATAAGTTTTGTGGACCCGTTTTGGGTAGTTTGGTGTATCAACTTCTCAAGGGAGTAACTTTGGCATACCATCTATGTTTGGGGTGCACGATAACTCATTGGAAAGGTATAGACGAGGATATTCATTTTGGGGGATCAATGAGAGACTTGGGCTCTCACTGAGGTGCTCTGTCTAAAAAAAACTTCATTTAGGCCCTCAAAATGACCCCTGAAGTTTAGGAACTGAGAAACTGCTAAAATAGTAAGTTGTTAGAAGACTATTTTGAGCTAGTTGGAATAGGTGGGTGGACACCGATATCCACCTAGATCAATCCTCCCTACTTAGGAAGCAATGGTCTCCACTGTGTTGAGTTCCTGGGGGAGAGGGAAAAGCATTTGTTGAATCTGCATCTTGATGAGCTGCTTGCCTTCCTGGAGAAGTTGCGCCGCTTAACTTGTTGAAGGTTGCCATGAACCTGTGGCTAGAAGAGTTGAACCTTTTTAACCAGTTTGGCTACATGAGATGACTGTGTGTAGAAGGAATCCTTACGCTTTGCTTAAATCTTGTCGACCTGCTTATACTGGACAAAAGGTGCTTGAACTGAGGTTGCAATGGTTGCAGTGTTCTTCTGTTCACCTTTTGAACATATTGTGAAGAAGCTAAATTTTGTAGTATGAGATACTACCTTGCGGAACTGTTTAGGTGGTACAATAGTCATAACTACCTCTGGTATCCTATAGAGATGACCCCCTAGAGTAACAATGACACTATTGGGCCGAGACTCATAAATAGCATGGCACTTCCACATATATGGTTGGCCCAAGAGAACATCACAAACATCCAGTGGGGCAACATCACATAATACCTCATCCTTGAAGGGTTGGATGTCGTATGATAATCGACATTGTTGGTTGACACGTAGATCTGGTCCTTGGCGAAGCCACCCGATGTTGTATGGTTGTGGGTGTGGTGTTGTCGATAATCCCAAGTGTTTAATGACCTCTATTGAGATGAGGTTCTTCTTGCTTCCGCTATCAACTATAAAATGAAATGGGGTCTCCTTCACCCACATCTATGAATGAAAAAGGCGCTCCCCCTCTTCAGGATATGTTGGTTCTTCTGGTTGAATTGTTGCGGTCACGACAGTAGCAATGGGGTCTGCGTTAATGATCTATCTTTTCCCATTAATTTCTGAATCAGGGTTAGACTCCTTGTCTTTGAATTTAGCCGCCAAAGACTGTTTTGAACGACATTCATAAGTGTTGTGCTAGGGGATTTTGTGGAAATCGCACCACTTTCCAATGTCCTTCTTCGCCTTTCCGTTACCCTTCCTTTCCTGTGGCTTGGGTTGGTTTTCTAAAGGTTGCTTGTTAGGGTCGTCTTTATCATGCTTTAGTTGTTGCGTATTTGCAGACCTGAACTCTCGTTTGTTCTGGTGCTTAAATTTTTGTTCGATTTTAACAACATATCGATAAGCATCACCTAGTGATGAGATGTATAGAAAATCCATTTCAGTTTGGATGTATCTGTGTAGAGCCCCACGGTATTTCAGAACCAAATGTCGCCCAGAGTCTTTGATACCAAGCTTGGTGCGCAAGGTATGGAAGGTATTGGTGAACTCCGACATTGCTTGGCCCCTCTCTTGACGCAACATGGTCCATCTCATGTATTGGTCTTCATAGTTGCCAACATGGTAATATTGTTCCTTGACCACATCCACACAAAAAATCCCAAGTGGGCTCGGCCCCATATATTCCTGACTCCTCTATGGAACTTTGCTCCCAATAAGTTTTCCACCAATGTTTGACATGGGGGAGAGCCTTAAGGAGTGCAAAGGTGATTAATATAACATAAATATATCATAGATGCAACCATAAACACAAATGTACAGTAATACACAATTTCTATTAATGAGCGAAATGTACAAAATTGTAGAAATACAAAGTGAAAGACTCGCTAGAATGGTGGCAGCTTATCTTTGATAAGAGATGTGACGACTACTCACATTCGCAAGAAGATGATTACAATGAGACTCTAAAGTCCTTTTTAACATAAATAAAATCCAAAACCCTAACCCCGAAAGATGAAAAGCCAACAGTTTTGTGGACCCCATTTTGGGTAGTTTGGTGTATCAACTTCTCGGGGGCGTAACTTTGGAATACGATCTTTGTTTGGGGTGCATGGTAGATCGTTGGAAAGGTAAGACGGGGAGATTCATTTGGGGGTCTTATTGAGAGCCTTGGGCTATCATTGAGGTACTCAATCTCAAAAAAACCTCATTTGGGCCCTCAAAATGGCCTCGAAAGTTTAGGAATCGAGAAACTACTAAAAATAGTAAGTTGCTAAAAGATTGTTTTGAGCTAGTTGGAATAGGTGGGTGGCCATCGATATCCACTTGGATCAAATTCGTACATACATGTTCCTATATTTCTATGTGCACCAAAGGGTAGTGAAATTTCAAATACTCAAGGTGAGATGTCGACGCCATTATTTTTAGTAAGCATCGGTGCGTATATTATATTTAAAGCATCAGTTCATACATTATATTTAGAGCCCTGGTGCATATTGCAACATGTGTGCATCATAAAATATTGAAGCGATAAATATAATTGTACGTTATATCGTCTAAGGAACGGTGTTTTTTCTTGATATTTCGCACCAGTGCTTTAATATAATTAATTGGCACCGATGCGTATTACTCTTTAAAACATGTCGCTTTCTATTTTATGTCGCACATCATTTAGTGAGTTCATAAGAATACAATTCATCGATATGTATATATTTTAATTAATGTTTTTTACAAATTTTCAATTAATTATCTCAAAATCAAATATTTTTATAATAATTACACTGAAGGTGTTTTTTAAGGACTAGTCTCTCTCCCCTTCTGTCGTATGTTAATGACCAATGAAACATTGTCTTTTGTTCTTAGTCTACAACCTACTAAACCCTGCCACATGTTAGGGATTTCATTGGTGGATGTTTGATTCATTGTTTCTTGCATCCCTCAACCTGGAACCGCAATACCATATGCATTCCCTACATCACTGACCGTTGCTTCTTGGAAGCCAGAACATAAGAATTTGGCAAGAAGACATCAAGGGGGATGCTGCCATAATTTCCTTTACTGCCTCAAAATAGGTTTGCTTCCCCATCTTTAAGCTAATCGCCCCCAAATTCCCCAGCCCAATTGGAACGACCATTATCAAAATGCAACTTTGTTGTTGTTGATTATCCCCACCTTTAAGCTAATTTCCCTCGAATCCCCCAACCCAGTTGGAACGACCATTGTGAAAACACAGTTGTATTGTTGTTGATTATTAGGAGTACTTGCATCGAAGGTTCAAATCTCCTCAGGGGGAAGAGTTACCATCTTCACTAATGAATTGAACCCGAAGGAAATAGGTGATGGTGTCATGCTTGGGCTCATCCTTCAATTTAGAGTTAACTATGGCCTTGCAACCAGAATTGGTGTTGCCTGAAAAGAACATAATCCTTTGATCCATCACTCTCTTGACATATGTTTTCACAGAGAGGTTGAGAATTTTGTTGGGCTTTACAAAGGGTATGTTAAGTGGTAGTTGATGGGCTCAGAAACTAATGGAATTGAGGATTTCCCTCAAGGTGAGGTTGGAAGAGCCGATTTCTTGGTCATGGCCAGTGTATATTCCAATCTCCAAAACCAGGTTGGTCTTATCAAGAGTAAAGTTCATACCATGGTTCTAGATGGGGTTGTTTCCATTGTGTGTGTCAACGAACATTTTGTGCCTTCAATTGTTGTTGTTTGGGTCATGGGTGATCCATGCCAATTTGTAGGTCTTGTCATTGTTCAAACCATTGGTCGAAATCACTATTATTTCTCTAAAGCCTCATATTAAAAATTAGGAGGAAAATTAATTATATTTTTTATGTAGGGAAAGATATCTAAAATATGGGAATGGATCCTTTATTGAGCATTGTGCAACTGCTGCTTGGCATGTCAGACAACCTGGAGAGGCAGGATACCAATGTCTTGGCTTCAACTCCCATGGATGTTAAATAATACCATAAATTTAAGTCTTTATAGTCAACGTGCCCAACCTTAAATCCAACGACATCTAGGTATCTCATAATGCTTAAATCTCCTCCTAGATCATCAAAGTTTACATTTTTTTCTTCATTTCTCCTGCTTTGGCTATATGCTATGGTTTTGTTGAGATGCGTGTTTCTCTACCATGCAAAGGTTCAAGTGGAGACCGAGGACGTTTTGAACATCAATGGCGAACATAAGAGGAAAGAAAGGGAACAAGAAGGGGAAGTGAAATATATTCACATGGAGCACAAAGTGGGAAAGTTCATGAGGAAATTCATGCTACTTGTTGACTACAACCTAGAGGCCATCTATGTCGTGTTTCAGGATGGAGTGTTGACCGTCACCATTCCCAAGCTTCCCCTATCAGAGCCAAAGAAACCTAAGACGATTGAAGTCAAAATTGGATAAATCCTTTGGCGTTTATGCATAGCTCAAAATCTTTGGTAAATTTTGTAGTGTTTTATTACATATGCCCTAGCTAGATTTTTCACATTGTTGTTTGCTTGAGAAATATGTAATGTTGTGCAATCTATGTATCCAACCTGGCACTCATGAATACAATTTTTCTACATTTCTGCCATACACTAAGCTTCTTATTCATGGCTGAACACAACTTGGAATCTATCATAATGCTTTGATTGATTTATGTGTTTTCCTTGTCATCTAAAAATGATTTTTGTATTTGAAATATTTTACTAGACCTTGCTCATGGTTTAATGTGTTTTGATTTTGCACTATGAAATTCAAATTTAAAGGTTTTCGGTATGATTCTGAAAAATAATTTTAAATACTAAAATAACTATAATTTTAAAAATTGCAAAATTGGAATGTATTGGAAGCTTTATCCATTTATATATCATATTTACATACATGTTCACCATATTTCCAAGATTTATTTTTATATTCTTTCAAATTAACATATACAGAAATTTAAAAAAAAATCAAAAGAATATATCAAAATTTATATTTCCAAGATTTCTTCTTATATTCTTTCAAATTAACATATACATAAATTTAAAAAAATTAAGAAGGATATACCAAAATTTTAAAAAATACAAAAAGGTAAAAGACGCCGAGAACTTTTCAAAGATTCAAAGGGATAAAAGATGATCATTGAAAAATATTCAAAGATTTAAAAAGATAAAGGATGACAATGGCGATTTTATAAAAAATAAAAATAAAATAAAGCAAAAATGACGTGTTTACTTATTTAAAATATTACATTTATTCAGATGTTATGTTTTTTAAACATTATATTTATTTGTATGTATTTTTTAAATCATTATTAACAAAAGACGCAAGCCAAGGAGAGGAGTGACTTCCCACATAGAAGTCATTATAAAATGATGGCCATTCCTTGGAGTGACTTCCCACATAGAAGTCATTACAAAATGATGGCCATTGACTAGGGCTGCTTCACCTCACTCTTCCAATTATCAAAGGGCGTCTCATCTCTTGATATTGGGAAAATGGACTAATGTTTTATTAAATAGTAGAAAAGTCATAATTTTAGTTGTAAACCATAAAGTTGTTTCTCATTGAGTCTTTTTTTTAATTACATAAAAGATATTTTTCACCCATAATCCTTTAATATATAAGTCAATTTATCTCATTTTTATGGTAAGAAGCATTTTGATAATTGATGGCCTCATTCATAGTGTTGCACATTTATTCTTCTCTAAACCAAAAATAGATGTTTCATGAGCTTAATGTTATAATGAGATAATAACATTGGAGTATAATCTTTCTAAGTAATCATTAAAAGATGTATAACACTACTATTATAACTTTTTTATTTAGTTGATCAAATAGTGTACGTTTTCAATGGAGAAACTCACAAATGAGGAAAGTTGTTGCACATTTATTCTTCTCTGAACTAAAAAGAAATGTTTCCTCAACTCAATGTTATAATGGGATAATAACATTACTACAATAAGTAAAACAATACTATCACAACTTTTTCACAAATTTTTTATTTGGTTGATCACATAGTGTACATTTTCAACGGTGAAACTCACACCAAGTAACAGCTAGAAGATGTACAACACTACTATTCCAAAACATATAACTTGTAGTAGCATTCAATTATATTGATTGTCATTCATCACTTGAACTGATTTCATTGCTCGAGCTATGTGCATGCCTCATTTCTTCATCATTTGGAGGTGATATTGTACTTTTGTTATTTAACCTAATGTTTTCTTGATCAACGTGGTTTTTTTTTTTGTTCCGCTTCTTCATCTTCCATCTACAAACATAGAAATAAAGTGTAATACGTATATCTACATTTATATATATAGTAGAATATACATGTTGATCGGGACTATGGCTAGGGAAACCCTAGTCGCAGTCCCTCTTTTCTTTTCTTCTTTCCAGACTGTAGGTTTGTGCCTGGGCTTTTAATCACGATGACCTCTGCAACGACCTTCTCCCACGATCCTGTTCATGTCTGCGGATCCGGATCCGATTTTTTTTTATCTTATGGAGAGTTCGTTCAGTTTCTCTCTAGGCTTCTGCGGATTCTTGTCGTTTCAGCTTAGGTTCCTTATGCATGCGCGGTGTGGAGGGTTTGGGACTGGCTAGGTGCCTTCGACTCTATGCCCTTCCCTCTTTTCTTCCGTTTTTTATTTCTTCGATATAGCCAGGGTATGCGACCTTCTCCAGTTTTTTTTGGCGTCGTCTATGTGGGGATCCTCCCCATTCCTTGTGGGGATTTTTCCAGACCTGCCTCCTTGTTTTGGGATTGTTGTCAGGGTTTGATGCATACCCTTGATGTTTGGCTCCAATTTCAATTATTTTTTGTCAAGTTTTGATATTGCAGCCGACGGGTTAGATAGTTCTTGGAATCTCTCTTCCGTTTGAGGGGTATGTATGCCACTCAGACCTAGTCCGTTCCGTTTCTGGTATTTCTTGGTTGGTTCGCTCACTCTCAATAGGGTTTTCTTAGGCGTTATTTCCCTGTAGTTAGTGGTCCTCTTCCCCAGTTTGTTGGTATGTCCAGGTTTTGATGTATCATATCAGTGCTTTTGGTGTGTGGTTGTTATACCGCTTTGACCTGGTCTGTCCAATTTTATGGTATGTTCAGGGTTTGATGTATACACAGATCGATGCTTTGGTGTGTGGCTGCTATACCGCTCTGACTTGGTCCATCCAGTTTCCAGAGTTTCTTTTTTATTTTGTTTCTCTCAGCGTTTTTCTCTCTTGGTGGGGGCCTCGACCCTTGGTTGTTCTCGTTTCCATTCTTGGATTACTGTATATGACCTTTTGATCTCTGATGCCTTCAAGTTGTACTCTCTCTTAGGGTTTTTAGCCTTGTTTTTCTTGGATCTTTTTATCCAAGGATGAGAGACGCACCTAAAATCACCTACAAAATGTAATTTGGTTATCTTCAGATGAATAAAATTATGCTTTTTTTTCGTGGAAAAAAAAGTAGAATATACATGTCTGCATAAATAAAAAAAACATACCATAACAACGAGTCTTTCATAAACAATACACACTCTTTCGAAGCCATGCTTCATGCCTTCTCTCAAAATCTCTTATGTTGGTCGCACTCCGTACTTTGTTTCATGCATGTTTAATACACCATGAAAAAACATAATCGATATAATTAATATAAAGGTTTCATGTTGTTCCATTAATTATAAAACAAGGGAAGTTAAACAACATGGCTACTTACAAATTGTTCAATTAACCCTTGATACTTCAACATATACTCACAACCCATACTTAACCCAATGTCTATCAATTCATCGATTGGCTCCTCTTTGTATGTTAGTACCTATTAGAAGACATACATGGATAAGTGTAAATTTATTATTTAAATAAAAAGATCACAACAAACATGAAATCTTAAGTAAGGCCAAAAACGTAGTACTCATGAAGTTTGTGATCAACCTTTTTATTCCTCGTCATCCTATCTTATGTGTTGAATGGGTTCTACTATTTTTCTTTTCTACAACAAAACAATTGAAAATTAGTATTCCATGAGATGATTATATTCGATGTACATAAAAGAATAAATGAATGATTTTATACCTCTGATGCACATTGTTATTAGGATGGATCCTCCTACAATGCAATTATCTTCATTTCTTCTATCATCTCCTTCTACATTTTTTTGGACATCCCACTGGCATGTATTGGTTTTCCCTTTGTTTGTCCCTTGGAATTTTCATAATCTCCCTAAAAAAAGAAAATCTAGGAATCATCAGATATAAAAATTACGAATTATTTTTACAAAATATGATAACAGTGCATATAGTAAATATGTATGCATTGGTGCGTTAACCATATGTATACACACTGGTATATGATAAAAGTTGCATTGCGAAATCAGAAACGTTTTACAAATTTTTGCATTCATTGCGGTGATTTATAAATTAATAAAAACAACAATACCTAAGTCTTGTTTATTACACACTGTTGACCCATGAACAAATTTAAAACATGACGGTTTCCATATAAAAAACAATACCGGTTATGTTAGAATGCACAGATGGAGATAAGCGTGGATTGTTTTATTCATTGATATGATACATCTATAAATACATTTTAGATGACCTTTGGATTCATCTTCCAAGAGGTCTCTAGGACTCCCGATGACAATTCCTATTACTTGATTATTCATATTCCATCAACTGAGTAACCCTAACGGATCACATTTTCAAAATCCCCCCCCTTAATTTGAAGGAGTGTATGTGAGTCCAAGAAGAGAGTTGAAATCTAGAAGTGGACAACTACCAATGGTTGAATGCACTCCTTGAATCTAGTGGTTTTGGGATGACCACAAACCAAAATGCTAGCAGAAGTTGATGTCTTCTACTAAATGGTGGCGGTGGTTTAAGGTAGACCACAAACCCTGGAACTTGGCTCTAAGGCTCAATGATTCCCAGAACATTTTCTAATTTAGCTAGAAGATAATGTAAGATGATGTCTTATGCTAATTAGAAGTGCTCTCAAATAGAGGTTTAAAGATGAGCACAAATTGTTGTCCAACAAAAGTTGTAAGTCTTCTATTAAATTGAGGTTTAAGAAAAACCACAAACCGTTGTATAACAGAAGTTGTAAGTCTTCTACTAAGTGGTGGTTTAAGGAAAACCATAGACTAATATAGTGGTTTTAGATGACCATAAATCAAATCATGCTAGCTTGTTACTACTTGATTGATAGGACTTCGAAACTTAAAGCATCACTATCAATCACTAATGTTATCCCCCCTTGTCAAGTACAAGGTGAGAAGATGTAAATATTTCCTCTGCACGATGTGTCAATAATCGATAATGAATTCTTCGGTATGACTGATATATCTTCTTGATTTTTGATGATCATTTCCAAGAAGTCATCCACCCATAGTGGTTCTTTACTCTTGTAAATTTCGTATGTTTGAAACATCTATTTGAAAGATGATTATGCTTTCAATGATGCTCACAAGGATGAATATCAAAACAGTGATATTCCTTGTGGCCAACTTGTTGACAATGTTGGCATTTCAAAATCTGTTATTGAACTGGAGCAAGTGAATACAAACTTTCTTGAAGTAATCCAACATTTTGGAACTGGATCAGTTTCATATAATCTAGAATATGAAAGGAAACTTCCTTTTCATATTCTCTTTGATTTCTTCCCACGATCTGATGATTGGCTTGGAAAGAGAAACCATAACTTGTTTATGCACAACTTCATCTGCACTTGTATCTAAGGTTGGCACACTTAGTTGCTCCTGCATTGGTTTTTCATCTACATCATCATCATCATCATCATCATATTCTTCTTTGAAAAGAGGGTTGTTCTGAATAAGGACTACTTCAGAATGTTGAAGATTCTTTCGTTCAAGTTCATCATAAAGAAATCGAGTCTCAGTTTGAAGTAGTTCTACTTTGGCTTGTGAAACTTGCAAAAAAGTGAGAACATATTGAAGAGTTGCTTTGTCAATTGTGACTGTATTTTCCACATAAGAGAGTATTAGAGTGTTTAGTAACTCTAATAGTTCATCAATTTGATCAATTTAAACAAAATTAAACTCTACAATGCAAACTCAACAAATGAAGGGTGTCAGCGTCTACCATAAATGCACCCGTTTACAATGTAATTTGACTTAGAAAGATAAAATATCAAACCACACTGAACTATTCAAACGAATGAGGAAGAAATCGACTCAACTTAGATATTGAACTTGTTAAAAGAAACAAATCAACTTGATTCAATTAAGCTTCAAGAGGAGAGGGGTGTGGAGATACCTTCTTGCAATGACATGAAAATCTTTCACCTATATGAATAATTGTTGTCTTATTTGTGAGGGCTAATTGTTGCATCCGAGGAGTTCTATTCATATAAACACATAACACCTTCTGAGTACCATATACGAACAATGTTGTGTTCCCCTACAGTCAAAAAATACACTTGAGTCGTGCCATAGAATGCACACAATGTATAGTGGATCATATGTCGGTAATGTCCTGTGACAGCGATGATCACACAAGTCCCATATATTTACAACCTTATAGCTATCTTTTCAAGTCCTTTTAGAAGCGTATGCCCTTGCCACAATTTGAAATCTTTGAGATCCAAATTATTGTTTATATGTGTGTCGGTGTTTCCAGTGTTGGTAATTGATAGTCTTATAATGTCGGCATCCAAAATCCTCCACATAGAGTCCAATTTCCTGAAAATCGATGTCAACAACAAATGCAGTGTTGTGGTGGTGGGAAAAAATGACGTGAAACTATAATTATCAAACTATGTGTGCGTAACATTGATTTATATTCAAACATTCTTATTGGAATTTGACATTTCGTGTATCTCTGATTTGATTTGTTCTTTTTGAAAATGGTCTCAGGTGGTACAATGATAAAATACACACACGTGGATGTGCAAATGCTTAGTCAAGAGAAAATTACAATGTAAATATGATTGGGGACAATCATACCCACATACCACTTTTTTGCTTGATGATTCGAAGAGGCGATGATTTGTGCATATAGGATTCCAAAAGGGTCTTTCAAACCATCACAAAAGTACTGAGTAGGGTTACATCAATTGTGTTCTCTGCATATTCTCTGTATCTACTCTTGATTAGGTAGCAACCTTTGCGTATATCCTCCTGGAACCAATTTTTGCAAGTATAAAAGCTCGAGTTACAATTGTTAATCAACACCTTCTTTCAATTGTGAGAACATTCAGCTTGCAATGAAGTCGCAATGAGCATCTCCCTTCTGATGATAATGTTCATTAGGGTTTCACAGAAGGAGGGTGCACACAGAGGCTAGACGTGTGAACTAGGCATGCAAATGGGTCACACGAGTGCTTACAAGATTAGGGTTTCCGAGAGACTGGCCGTGGAAATACTAACTGGCACAGGAATCGACCAGAGGTTTAGACATCAGAGCAACAAATATCAAAGAGGGAAGACAACAGAGACAACAAAGCGACCTCCAATCTGACACTGAAATGTGCACCCATGACATGCATAGAGGTGTTTTTACAGACTAGAATGAAAATGCCAAGGGAACAAATGTTCAACGGAGAGAATCAAGGATTAAGCTAGATCAAATGTTTTGGACAACTACCATAGGCCCTAAGGACTATAGGGCTCTGATACCATTGTTCGAATGAGAAAATGGATATAAGTGTGGATTAATTTATTCACTAATATGATACACATAAATACTTGATATCTGATGTTTGGATTCATTTTCTAAGAGGTCTCTTGGATTCCCAATGACGATTCTTATTACTTGACTATTCATATTTTGTCAAGTGAGTAACCCTGACGGATTAGGTTTCCAACAATTTCCATTTTAAACTCAACGATGTTGTTTTTATGGACATGTTCACCAATGTTTATATCTATACACTACATACCACTAACCATGGAAGCATTTAAAAAAAAACATTATCTCTAATTTAAATTTAGTGATGTTATTGACATGAACATTTGCACTTGTTCTCTATCACCGTACAATCCGCACTGCGAACCATGAATGTGTTTTTAAAAAAAAGACAGTGATAAGACGACTTGGCATCCAATGCAATAAGTGGTTCCATTGTAACATATAACAAATACCCCATACATAAGTAAAGAAAACCTATAAAAACATGTTGCTTAAAAAAAAATCTCATCGTGAAATATAGAGAGGTAAAGCAAGAAAAACAACAAGAAAGTTATGGATTCCAATACCGAAATTAACTATGAAACCCTTACATTTTTTTGGGAATGCATTGAAAATTGCTTGGATCAAATAGGGGGAAGATTAAGATGATCAATAGAATGAAATCATATACCTGAAATTTCTCCTCCGTAGATTTGTATGTGACCTACAATGATCCCTAATTTAGATCTTCAAAAAAATCCACCCACTCCAAAGTCTTCGTTGGTAAATCTCTATTGCACAAATCTCCACTCTAAACTTTGGGGAAAGAATGAAATAAAGAATAGGGTTTTCATTTATAAACACATACATTTAGAAAAACTAAAATTCCTCCTTTTTTCATTGTATATTTCAACGCATTGATAATAAACGTGCACACTATTTTATCCGAAATTACTTATCCAGTGTGCTATATAGTACATAGCTCACTGAAGCAGTGCCTAGGTACACCACCAATGTGATGTTTAAGTACTAATGCACCGACAAACAATTTAATTTTCAAATGCAAATGCAAACATTTGCATTTAAATTTTGCGAAGGCAATAATGGAGGTCACTCGTCGTTGCCTTTTATAACTTACAACGACGAGGCATTTGGGTTATAGATACACACTGGGGCATCATTATATATTTAGGTGCACTGTTGACTTTTAAAAGTTTTTCGAAATTCTATTTGAAGTTGCATTGTTGTATGCTTCCCAAGATGATGGTTTTGGCTCAAATGCATGAAAAAAGTAATTATAATATCAAATGGCCAATTCTTTAGATTCCATCTCATTCCATATTGTTGCAAGTCTTTCAAGTTCTCCCCCACCCTTTTCAGTAAGTCTAGAATTTATTTATCTCGTTGAATTTATGTTATGTATGCATGTGCAGTTGAATAATTGATCATTGAATTTTGCAGGGTCATGATTTATGATCGAGTTTGGATGCGCAAGATATTCCAACAGTCCCAAAATTTCACAAGCTCTTATTAGGAAAAGATACTGCAAGCAGATGTTTGATGAAAATGGACATCTACTTTACCCTACCAATTATAGCATGCCATCTTTCAACAACCAACCCGGGTCACCAATGTTACACTGTGAATTGGATCTCTTTTATGTAGACAACCCTTAGGGCATAAGAAAACGATGATTAAGTAATTGTATTTTTGGATTTTCAATGGAACTAATGTAAATGTATTGCTTAATTCAACATTTGTTTTATAAAGTGGTTGGTTGCATGTTTATTATTGGGAAAAAAAATTCCAGGCTTATAATAAATGTTTGGTATAACATTTGAACATACTAAATGCATTGTGTTACTAATATTATCGATGTAATGTTCAATATTTTTACAATCATGATTCTGACAACGAGTGACCTATCTACCATCTACCATTGCACCTGTAATGTCCCCAAGGCCGAGCCCAGTTGTAAATATGAGGTATGAAATGAATTGTAAATATGTGTTATAGGCTGGTGAGCCAAGTTTGTATAAGTCGGTGGGCTTATGTGATTGTTAGACCAGAGAGCCTAAGGGTTGGAGGCCAAGGGCATGATTTTGTACTTGTATGTATGTAGAACATTTAATAAAATTGTAAACACCGCTAGGTGCAGATCGACCACGATGAATGAGTGAAGGGGGACTGAGCTTCCACAGAGAAGGCAAGGGATTAGGGGCTGGAAGGTGGGAAAAGGGGCTAAGTGTTTAGCCTAGGGGGCTTAAGCCTGGGAATAATATTTTATTATTATTCCAAAAGAACATGTGCCATTTATATTTTATCCTAATTTCCTAACCATGAGGAAGGCGATGTGTGTTGGGTAAATGCATGTAGTTTCCAGAGCGACAAGTGTCAGCCCGACCCATGCGAATAAAACGACCAAGATAAGTCGTGAGAGGTCTTCTCGCCCATTCTCACGGAGACTGCCTGAGCGAGTAGGGGCTCTGAGCAGTAGGCCCGACCCGAGCTCTGCAAGAGACCTCGTGCATTTTTTGAACCGTACATTCCCTGAACTAGAAGCCTGTGTTGATTTTGGGAAAAAGTCTGTGTTTGTTCTGGAAAGCCATTACACCCCTTCTCTGTTCTAAATCGTGGAGTCCAAATCGACCCCTGCATGGACAAATCGTCATGCATCCCTGAGAATCCAGAGTGTGAGTCTATCTCGTGTTGCCAGATTGAGAAAACGGAAGTGTCTCGTCCCTGCTAAGCCTAGTTATGTTGTTGCACATGTCTGGAGCTGCCCTGGGGTGTTCGTGTCTGGATTCCCGTTGATTGTGGTGGATGTGTAGTGTTTGATCCTGTGTGGCTTGTTGGCCAGTTTGTACAACACTCACTCTAGGTGAGAGAGGTGGTTGAAGTTGGAAGAATAGGTTGCAAGGCCTGTGAGCAACTCCCTCCAGGTGAGAGAGTGCGCAGAGGAAGGAGAGAATTCCTGGAAGGAACCTTGTAGTTGCCACAGAGCCCGGAGACTTCCGGTCCGGCCTGTTGCTTTAACCCAAGGCAAGGGAGGTTAGCAGCCGAAGGACTGTCCAGGTGATAGAGAAGGTGTATACTCCTAGGGTGGAACAGGCATGTGGGGAATGAGGGTCTGTGGACAGTGAGCGTGAGATGTTCCTGGGAGAGAATTCCATCCTTGTGGCTGTGTGTTGTTTCCCTGTAACCTCAGCCTAGCCTAGAATTCCTTGTCTTGGGGTGGAGCTTAGTCCCATCTCGGGGGTGACCCACTGTTGAGTTGATGAGCAGTGCGGTCTAAGGCTAGGAGGTTCATGGAAGGCCTGCACTTGGTTGGTGGAACTGTCACTGTTTCAAAGATAAGTACCTGATTATGCTTTAATCATGTTTTGCATGACTGTGCTGCTTATGTTATCATGAATTCCGCTGTGTATATGAATCAATATTAAATAGTATTAATTGTTGACTATGGCAGTAATTCGTATGAATACTCTGTGTTGAATGTGTTTAACTTGTTTTAAATGCATGTGATTAATTATTAGTGAGAATGTTGTTATTCCACATAGTAACACCTACACAGTAGTGAGTGAAAAGGGTGTTACAACACCCCACTACAATGTCAAGTCATGAGCTTGATCTTAAACGAGCAAAACTCAGAGAGGAAGCATATCGAGCATGGTTGAATCAACCACATATTCAATTATCACTACGTTATGAGTCACCAATTCAAAACCTATACAGTAACAATAGTTCTTCACATGTTGGGGACAAAGGCAATGATACAGAGGTTGGTATGAATGATTTCTCATGGGATACCCAAGCCATGGAGGGAATTTTGTTACATGAATTTCAACAAAATGTACTAGGGGATGATGTCGATATTGTCGATACCTTCTTTGAAAGTGTAAAATTTTCTTCCACCGCCCCACTCTTAGGACATGGGTCAAGGTTTACCCAAATAGCGACAATAATGTTACTGTACAACTTGAAAGCAATGTATGGTATGTCAGACACGTGTTTCTCGTCACTTTTGAGGTAACTAACCATTAATTCGCCTATTTTTTAAGGGATTTTGTCACATAATGAAGGAAGGAAATGGTTGATTTTATGCATGCTTAATGAAAATGTACATTTCTATTTCCCACTAATTGAAGGTTACTCAAAGATAAGGTACTTTCAAGAGACAATTCTTGGCCTAATAACTGCGTAGAGGAAAAGAAAATGTTGGGTGTTGAGTACATATCATACCATGCATGTTCGAATTATTGTATCCTATACAGAAACAAATATGTGAACAAACAGATGTGTCCAAAATGTGGGCATTACAGGTACTAGAAATACAAAAAACAAGGGTAAGGCACATGTTCCTCCTCGTAAGATATTGAGGCACATGCTTATAATTCCAAGTATTCAAAGGTTCTTTCATTGCAAACAATTAGCCATGTTGCAAGGGTGGCATGCGTCACATAGAAGTGTTTCGAGAGTTATGTGAATCCTAACATATTCAATAGCCATGGAACATATAAAGGATATATGGTCCGCTAAATTCAAGGATGAATAAGGAGCCTACGATTGAGCATAGCCATGGATGGAGTTAACCCATATTTTCTCCAAAACACCAACTATTATGTTTGGCCAGTGGTGGTGATCAATAACTATATCCCCCCATGGTTGTTCATGAAGAATTAACATCTTATGCTAGTTGTTATGTCTCGGGTAGAAGACAAGTGAAGAGAATGGATGTCTACCTCCAACCACTAATCGATGAATTTAAGCAATTATGGGAAGGGATACATGTATGTGATGTATCAAGACCCATTTCAATGAAGTCGTCTTTCGCGTTGTATGGCATATGTGCTTACACAATCATGATTATCCAGGACTAGGAGTTTGCTCTAGTAAGCACATTGATTGATTTGTTTATATCTGTAATGTTATTTGACATACTTAATTTGGTGCAACTATCTTTTTGACACTAATGTGCTATGTATACAATAACATCATAGATATTGTAACAAAAGGGTATAGTGGATGTAAATGTTGTTGACCTTTTATAAAGACCAGGTAGTCCAACCACCTATAAAAGCTAGTGTATGACTACTCGAGGGTATTCCTCCTAGAAGACCACCTTTATAGAAGAGTTGTGTCTACTTTCAATGGTAAACTAGAGAGAACCCAAAGACTTGAAATAATGATACTAACAAATTGGATTAGGGAACATGCCACAGAGAAGGAGAAGGAAATGGAAAAATTATTTGATTCAAATGGGGAACCTATGTTCAATGATCTTGAATGTTTTGACACCTATGTTGAGAAAATGCCCATTTGGATGAAAAGGAAATATGTATTTTATGAGCTTCCATATTGGGAGCATCTTAAGATTTCTCCCTCACTAGATCCCATGCATATATTAAAAAATGTTTCATCTTCTTTATGGAAGCACATATAATCAAATAAAAGTGACATGTTGACTATTAAGAGAGATCTTATTGCTTCAAATACTAAAAAGAGACTTTGGCCAAGAAAAGAAAGTAGAGGACAGGATGGTCCCTCTTGGTCCTTTAAAGAAGGTGATGTCCAATGGATTTTGAAAAAAAATGATATTTATATGGGGAAGGATGTTATATTGGGTGTGAAGGCATCTTCTTTATATGGGTCGACTCTATGATGTTGCTTCACTATAGAAGGGTGTTTGTCGGGGTTGAAATCACATGACCATCTGAACCTTCTAAGGGCATGTTTGTTGAATACATGATTCTTCTTCTATAGTATCGGTAAAAATATGCTATGCACTCACAATTTTATGGAAATTAAAAACTTGTATGTCTATTTTGTAGTGTCATTATCCTTTGCTCGTGCCTAGTTGTGTTAACCATGACTTCCTCCAGAACCTGCGATGCACCATATCGAAATTATCTGCATTTGTACGTTGGGTCACATCAAAGGAGATTCATATCGCTAACATTCCATGGTGGCCTCGAGAGATAGTTGAGATTGTTTGTATGTTTGAGAAGGAATTACCCACAAGTTTTATGGATTTGCAAGTCCATATTTTAATTCACCCACTTGATGAGGTTGCATTAGTTGGGGTGCTCTCATGTCGTTGGATGTTCTTCTTAGAGAGGTACATGAAAAAATTGAAGGGGTTTGTTTGAAAAAGGGTAAAAACCAGAGGGCTCTATGGCGGAGCGGTACATAGTATATGAGTCATTCTATTATGCTAGTGAGTACATCAATCAAATTAATAATGCAGTAGGGGCAATGGTTTGGGACAACCAACAGGATGAGGAAAAAGGGAGGGGGAGTTACTCCGAATGAACGAAAAAGGCACTTGATAAAGAGTAAGTCACTTATATTTTGTCAAATTAATGCAAATATATTATTTACATTGAAGTTTATAATATATATTTGATCGCATGCTATTTGTTTTGAATTCTTTTATACATCAATGAATTTAGAAATTGATTCCATCAATAAATTCGTTCTTTACAACGTGGAGGCAAGGTGACTATGGATCGCATTGTATGAAGAGAAAAGAAGGAAACAAGACAGTGACAAGAAAGCATTTAGACGGTTGAATGGTAGAAGCATGCCTTATCCCGATCATTTAAAGGAAAATATGCCAAAAATCTATCCCAACAGTTGGGTGGATGACCATATACAAGAGAAATATGCCATGTTCGGTCGTAACCCACGTGGAGAAGAGATGGATGCACTAAACATAGGGATTATATGCAACAACTATATAATAACCTCGTTGAGTACCACGTTCAATTTATAATATTGCACATTTGAATTACATGTATTATGCTTTTATTGATGCTCGAGTTATTAGACATATGACACTGTCCTTTATTAGCATTTTTATAGGTGCATTTGTTCCCATCTATGTGGGCATATGGACATCATTTTCTCACTGAGGATGTTGATGATGGACACATCACACAATATTGTGGAGTGGAGATCGAGTTCAACCAATCTAGTCATGCTAGCCACCGTGATCAAAACCTAATAGAGGGGAAGCTAGGTTACATTGGAAAGATACAAGAGATCATGCAAGTGGATTTATCATCTTTTCAATGTGTTATTTTTAGTTGCAAGTGGTGGGATACCTTTCATCGAAGAAACATAAAGGAAGATTGCGATAGTGGGATACTATGTATTAACTCTAAAAAAATGAGGGTTGAAACTAAGGAGCCTTATGTTTTTCCAAAACATTGCAACCAAGTGTTTTTTACCTAGATGTGTTGGATGGGGATTGGTGGTTCGTACCGAGGCATGATCCGAGATCAAAATATTTTTTTGAGAACAACTATGTTATAATGCTAAGTGAGGAAGATAATCATGTTCATGGCAACATAGAGTGATACATAAATGCTTTGTTTCAACATTTATATTGTTGATGTGTCATTTTATTATGGGTATCTATAATTGGCCAATTATGTTTTTTTTTCTTCATTTTATAATGTTGTATATGAAAACTTAACAACCATTTACAACCACCATTTTGAAAATACATTAAATAGTACAAACATAAAATGTGGTTTTGGTATATTTTTATTGTTTATTATAGCAAATTTATGTTGTATTGTATTAACATATGTTTATGTTAACCTTTGAATTACTAAGCATTAATTGAAATATCACAAAGCTGAAGTCATATTCATATAATACAATAATAAATATTTATTTTAAATTATATTTTATTTTGAAAAATGATTGTATTAAAAAAATAAACCTCAATTTTTTTTTTGTTTGAAAAATTCAAAATTCAAATAAATATATACTTACTTTGATGGAACTTCTAAGGACAATTCCAACAAAATAACTTCTTGCAACATCTACGAGTTTTGGAATCACACTTTTGGTGTTGGAATTACCAACTTTGATGGCATTCCCAACCTTAACTAGTGCAACTATCATGGCCTTGACCTATTCCACTCCATCGTTTAGTTTTGTAATCATATAAACTTCTATTAATAATTCTTTTTACATTCTCCTTGAAATAAGTGTTAATATAGGAAGGACATGGAAGTCTATAAGAGTCTTTTTCTAGAGCCCTGTGACATTTAATTTTTTTTTTAAGGATCCATACTTATCTGAAAATATAGAAAGCTTTGCCAATTTTACTAATTCTAAAAATACTAATTATAAAATGTTTGGTGATATTCTTGTAAAAGTATTCCAATTTCTAAGTATTTGTGTATTTTTTTAGAAAATATTGACAACTTATAGAGTAAAATAATTTTATCCCATATTAGAATTTGGGTGATTAATTAAAAAAATAAATAGAAATTAGCAAAATATTTATAAAAGAAAACAAGACAAATCATGAAGTTTAGTCTCTAAAGTTTTCCATGACCATAATCCAACCCTAGAAAGCTTGGATGTAAATTGTTACCATGGAAGACAAAGATTGAAATTCATTATTATTAATGATTTCATTTTCATATTTAAAATTTAAAATTTAATTAATTATAGTTTTTAAGTAATAAAAATTATTAATATAACAATTATAAATTTAATGAACAATTGGGGATTGGTCTGCAGTTTCAGGTTTCTTTCGATGGGGGTCTCTGTGGTTTTCACACCCCTTGTGGTTGTGTCATTGAGACCATAGGCACCTAAGTCTAGGATCCATAATATCCCTTCTGCACATGGGCTTAGTCGCTCGTCAACATTAAGGTAGTTCTCAATGATCATTTGACTCGGTTTTCCGATCGCTCAGGCAATTTTTCGGAGGTCTTTCAACATTTTCTGGCTCCCTTTCTTGGTTTTCCAGTGCTAGCATTTTCGAAAACCACGTCATGGAGGACGGGTATATTGACCTTGTCGATTACGAGGACAACCCTCATAAAGCGTGGGCTTTCGACACTAGTTGGATTATCCACGAAGCTTGTCCCTTAATGGGCACATTGTTCCAGTGGCGACGAGTGTTAATTCCCCTGATGTCGGCCCTTCGGCTTTGGGATCTGCAGTTTTGGGGTGTGAACCCGTTTACCCTCTTGTTGTTTCCCCTCCCTCAACTATGTCTTCTCCAATTCCTTTTCCGTTCGTTGTCCCTCCACGGAGCTTTCTTCCTCCTGGACCCCTTTGTCTTCCCCTATATGTTGTCCCTCCATTTCCACCTACTCTCTCTCGATGTGACTTTGACTCTCAGACCAAGTTAGAGCCACAGGCTCCTCGAAGAAAATGGTGTGTACATGCTAATTCAACCAAGGTTGAGATGGTAGTCGGTAAAGACATCGTTGTAGCCAAGCTTCAGAAGTTGGTGGGAAAGGCTTTGGTTAGACGTTTTGTTGGTAACACAATCAAGTAAGACTCTCTGGCTAGTTGGTTGGAATCAATTTGGGTTCTTGTGCTTAGATACATGCTGGCGTTTCATGCTTTAACTCGTGGATGGTTATGCTTCATCCTATGGTCGAAGGAGGACCGTGCGAAGATCAAAAATACTGGTTGGAATTGGGGTTCTTCGAGGCTCTCCTTACATGACTGGTCGATGGATTTTGACCTTGCTGGAGCCCTAGTTGCGGTGGTTAAGGTCTGGAAAATTCTCCTAGGGCTTCCCCTAGTAATATGGTCTCAAGACTCTCTTGCCACAATTGGCAACAAACTTGGCACTTTCGTCAAACTCGATCCAATTGGGAGTAAAAAACTTAACGAAGGTGGACTTGGGTCCAAGTTGAGGTTGACCTTAGAAACGGTCTGATTGGTGAGCTAGACCTGGTCTGTGTCTCCTTCATTTGGAAGAAAAAGGTGGATTATTGGAGACTCCCCTTCAAGTGTTATAATTACCACAAGTTAGGGCATCTTTAGGCCAACTGCCCCATTATTCATTCTCTCAAGGACCCAAAGCATAAAATTTGGAGGAAGAAGGTTGTGTGCACTTTTTAGGCAAGTGGAGTTTCAATTAATGGATCATAGGTGCATGTAAAAATTCTTGATGTCTCTTCCAATGCTGGTACGTAGGACAAACTAGGCCCCTCGGTAACTCATGCTGGTAAGTCTCTTTTTCCTTTCCGTTGTTCTCTTGGCTCCTTTTCCTTATAATTGGTTTCCTCTCCCCCTCCCTCATTAGATCCCCTTGTCATCCCTTCTCTCCCCCTCTCAGACACCGCCCCTTCCCCCCCTCCCTATCTCACTCTTTTGAAGCCAGGTAGCGAAGATGATTGTACTCTTCCACTCTCTCCACATAAGTCTCCCATTCCTCTTCCCCCCCCCTCTACTCTCCTTGATACCTCCAAGGTTGCGGCTCCCTCTCCAGTCCCTTCCTTTCTCGCTCCATCCATAGCCTCCCTTCCACCAAACTAAGGCCTTCATGGCTAAGGTCGCTCCTTCTGCCCCTCGCTAGCCCTCCCTCCCCCTAAAAATTTGTACTCATTAAGACCACCCTCTAAGCAAATACATGACATGTCCTCTTTTGGCAGCCTGGCCCTTGACCCTAAACAACCCAATTCTGTGGGTTGGAACTCATTCCTTAAAAAGTCTCAACAAAAAGTTGTTTTGGACATCAATAAAGGAAAGAAAGTAACTATTTCTAGGGTCCTTGGAGTAGAAAAAATCCCTTAAAAGGCCTTCCCCGTGATAGTCCTTTCTTTCAATGCTAGGGGTCTTGGGGGTGCTAAAAAAAGACTCACCCTCAAATGGCTCATTCAGATCAACAACCTAGACATTCCGCTGATTCAGGAAACGATGTGTGAAGGCTCAAAATCCATAGCCTTGTTGGAAAAGTGGTGTAAAAATTGGTCTTACAGTGCTTCAGATGTTGTAGGCCAGTCTAGTGGTCTTCTGTCAAGGTGGAACTAGTCATGCAAAGCTCTATCTACATCCTATGGTCAGTATTCTATTTCTGTGAAGCTGGAATTAGAATGTCTTGCTTCCTCGAGGACCATCATAAATGTCTATGGTCCCTATGTGGATCAGATCCCATATTGGGAAAATTTGGTAGCATCAGGTGGTCTGAAAGGGTCTCACACCTTGGTAGGTAGAGACTTAAACTTCACCCTCTCCCCACACGAGGTCCAGGGAACTAATCCTCATCTAGATCCTCAAAAGTGGCTTCTTTTCTTCTTTCCTAGAGAAACACCATCTCATTGACACAGAGCCTATAAAGCTCGAGCCTATGTGGAAGAAATTTCATTTAAATGAAGACGCCATATCAAAGAGGCTGGATAGATTTTTAGTGTCAGAGGACCTGATTTCTTGCAGCCTAATAATGAAATCCTTTGTCTCCTTAGGAGCCTTATCGAATCACCCACCAATCATTTTAAAGGTGGATCCTGCTGAAGTGAAGCCCATGGCCCCATTCAAATTCAATCCTACCTGGTTGGAATAGGAGGAATTTCATATCTTAGTGTCGTGTTCTTGGGTCCACCTCTCTTCCTTGAAGTCCTCGACGTACATGAGACAGTTTGTTAATAACATTTCAGGAGTAAAAGAGGTCCCAAAAAAACATTTGTCTTAGTTTGTTAAGAAGTTGAAAGCAGTGTTGGAGGATGTGGAGAGACAAATAGTTTCTCTGAACTTGGAATTGGTTGTTTCTCCCCCCATGGAGGAGAAAATTAACTGATTGTGATCTCTCGAAGACACTCACCAGAGAAGACATGGCATCTGAAGAGTAGGGCCATTTTGATTAAACACGATGACAACAACTCAAAAAAACTTCACCATTATAAAAATTATCGTAGGAATGTAAACTCCATATGGGAGATTGAACGATTTGATGGGACTATGGAACGTTCTTTTAAAGATAAGGTGGAGGAAGGAATTATCTTTTTCACTTCTCTTTTCAAAAACCATTGGGATGCCCGATCCAGGATATTTTGGAGGTTATTTCTAAATTTGAACTTGTCTTTACGAAAGATATGAATTGAGTGCTATCGGAAGAGGTGAATGAATCTAAGGTGCATGATGCTCTCTTCTCTATGCGAAAAGGAAAGAGTTTTGGCTCGGAAGACTTGAGCATGGAATTTTACATTGATTTCTATGAGTTAATCAAGGAGGATTTGTTGAAGGTGGTAAGAGAGTCACACAACTCCAGAAAAATGCTTGGATCTTTCAACTTAACATTCATTGCCCTCATTCCCAAGACCCAGTTAGGTAAATCCTTAAGTGATTTTCAACCTATCTCTTGTTGCAATGTGATATACAAGATCATATACAAGATCATCACCTAATGGATTAATCATGTGCTCAGTGAAGTAATCTTAGATGAACATTTTGGTTTCTTGAGAAATCGTCAAATCCACGATGTTGTCACCATTGCTAAGGAATCTCTTCATTCTATAAAATATTCTAATATAAAAGAAGTTGTTATCAAACTAGACCTTTCCAAGGCTTGCGACTAGGTGAGTTAGACTTTCATTTGTCTTGTATTAATACAATTGGGCATGGATCTCTCTATTATCAACTGGATTATGGGTTTCATCCAGTCAGCCTCATTTGTGGTTCTTATCAACGACTCTCCCTCCAACTTCTTCAGAGCCTCTCGTGGGTTAAGACAAAGATTCCCATTGTCCCTGTTCCTGTTCCTGAGTGTAGTCGAAGCCCTCAACAAGTTGTTAGCAGAGGAAATAAGTTCTATATCTTTAATTGGAATTAAAATATCCATGAATGTATTCATATCCCATATTCTATTTGTCGATGACATCCTATGTTGCTCTCAAGGCTCTCTACGGGATTTAGTTGCCTTAAAAGGGATTTCGGATCTATATTGTAAGGTTAAAGGGATTTCGGATTTAGTTGCCTCCTTCCCCTTAATTATCCCATGGACAGTTGGAAGGTGGGAAATGGCAGAGGCATTGGGCTAGGGGAGGAACCATGACTTGGGTTCGAGAATGAGTTTGTCCTTTCTGAAGCCCTCATTCGTTTACTTCATAATGCGTGCATCGTTTCGTTGGAGGATGCTAAGGCCCAAGATCCTTCGCTATTTGGGAGACTAGGCTAGAAGTCATTTGCACTCATTGGACCATCTAGGAATGAGGCCACTGAATGGGACTGTTACATTTCCCTCCTGGTTTCAAACTTCATAAGACTCAACCCTAATGTGAAAAATGAGTTATGTTGGTCCAAAAAACCCCGCTCCGGGGAGTTCACCGCCAAACTAGGTTATAAGGTCGAAATGGAAACAAAATTTGAAGGGGAAAATGTTTGGTGGTGGAAAACCCTATTGAAGTTAAGCGCTCCGCTCAAATGAAAAATCACCTCCTAGCTGGCACTAAATAACAAATTTATCACTTGGGATGTTGGATTAAAAAGGGGTTGGATAGGCCCTAGTCGATGTGCTCTATGTAAATCTTTTGAAGAATCCATTCTCACAACTTCATCTCCTATCCCTGTGTAGCTTAGGTGGTGTGGTCGTTTCTGTTGGATCTTTAAGAAAAGTCATCATGGAATAGAGTCAGTCTTGGGGAATGTTTTAAGGATTGGTTATATGATGCTTCAGTGAAACAATATGAAGGTCTTCCATGTTTATTTGTTCAAAGATTATGATGGGCTCACAACTCTATGCTTACTAGTAAGTCATTGTCATTTATGTTCCACATCAGCTGAATACGTTATTCCAGTAATAGGTGAGTAAGCTCATACAATGATTAACAAGTCTTACCATGGCTTAGCTTAAGAGACACATATTCATTATGTACTTTAAGCTTATAGATGCTCAAGCTTAATTACACTAAGCTCAAGTATCATAGCACCAACTAGGTTCGTAATTACCACCTGAGAAAATGAGCTTTTCCAAAGTCCATGTAATGAAGCACAAAGATTGATACGTGTTATATGCAGTAGATATCCACCTCATAAGCTAGTAAATCCGAGGTTGAAAA
Source organism: Picea engelmannii (assembly GCA_009831015.1). Lineage (NCBI taxonomy): Eukaryota > Viridiplantae > Streptophyta > Pinopsida > Pinales > Pinaceae > Picea > Picea engelmannii. Next base: position 50,467 of record ML778761.1, read on the forward strand.
CATAATTGCTTCATGGTATTTGCTTTAATTACTATGTAATATAGTTACCTGAAACATGCGGTTAATATCAGGGTGCTTTGTTGTCGCTAGTACAATGATAGCGTAGCATTAGAGTGCTTTACTCGGTGTTACTAAGAGTGTAATCACATGGCTAGTGCTTACGAGAAGCAGCTCTAACTTGTAGTTCTAATCCAACTTTGGGTAATATGAGAGCCTAGATGATTTGACTCTCTAGAAGCAGATGAACATGTATTAGAACTAACACCTCGTGGTTAGTGAAAACGTATAAAGACCTTTTGACGTAAGCTGCACTACTAAGAAGCATATCACTTGCTTAATTAAGTGGTCCTATTATTTAGTATGTTACGTGCTTAATACTGATTGCATAATTACAAGGGGTAAGGCTATTTATGTGTCAAGCGATTAATTACTCTATAATTTACCAATGTTTTGTGGCCACTTACGTGGATTACTCCAGCTGGATTAAGATGAGTACAAAGCCAATAGTTCAGTGGCAAGAGACATTATGAATTTCTTAACGATAAGCCATGTTAGGTTAATGCTATGAAGTAGAAAGTAAGCTATTAATTACACGGCTAGGAGTTTAACCTATGTGTAATGCCAACAATACAACTAAGCTTATTACTCTAATCATAACTAGTAATAGTAATACACGTTTTCAACTTGATAATACCAGGTTAGCCTTACCACGAAATAAACCGGGCACATAGTATTTCATAAGATAGATTAGTTTTGCTCGTATATGACACCTGAACGCACAAATTAATGTATTTAGTGTAATAGGTACAAGTGTGATTCTCCATAACATCAGGTACTAGTATCGATAGTCCCCTGTGAATACAGGCAATGTTTTATTTCGGTTGAATACATACTATTGTAGACTCATATTTCTAGTGTTACACAACGCATCATGATAAACAACTAAGCTTTTCATGTTTTTAATCATTCCGGGGTAGTTACATAGTCTAGAGTATTAATTTATTGTCAACAATAACATAGTACCAGTCAATTATTACTGTGTATTTGGAACTAACTTCATAAGCCTATATGGTAAGCGACTGTTTCATTAAACACTACGATGTAATCACGAGGCTAAGCAATTTTGTGCATGAAACTCAGGTATATGCATAAACCAAACATCAATGAACTATTATGTATTATACTCTGATCAAGTAAGTACTATTACTATTCATTTCCAAGGGTATTACAGCTAGTAAGTCAGATTAAGCGGCTTATTAATGCATAACAACCAGTTACAAGTATTACTAGCACATATTACGTGTTGACTAGACATGTTACAAATATCTACTCAAGATTCATGATTGGCATGGTCACTGCACGTAAAATCACCATATTTATGTAATAGGATCAAGCTTGTAATCCATATTTCTGGTTACATAAGCTTAAGCAATAGAACTAATGATAACATATTCATCATAGAGTACTCCAAGGAAATTTTTTTTAGCATTCACTAGTAGATATAACTAACCTATGTTGAAGGTCATCCTAAATAACATCTACATCAATCAGAGCCTCTAGGAGGGATTCGTTTTTGGGGAAGTAATCATCCCATAGATTCGGATGAAAATCATGACATTAACTAGGGCCAATATGGGGTAAAAATAGGTTTTCATTTCCCCATTTGATAAAACATTAGAGAAACTGCATGACCTATGTCTAAAGAATGTGAGTTTGGATGCAAAGGTTTCTTCTTAGTCCATGGAACAATATTATCCAACCAAACCTTCCTCACATGTCTCCCCAGAATATTTTAGAAGGGCTAATGCCTCGCCTCCCTCTGGTCACCCTGTGGAGGCACTACGCCCAGGCCTTATGATAGCATAGTGGGGGTAGTAGGCATGCCATCCAGTCAGAAGCATGCCCTCTGGAGGGGTGCATGTGCTACCTATCCGGGCAGGGGCATACTGCATACCAATCTAGACATACATTTAAACAAGGGCATATTTCGCACAAGCTACATGGGTATCTTATCCATATGGATAGGGTAACTACTGCCATGCCTTCTTTTGCTGGCCTGGAAAGACGTACACCTAAACCCTTCTTCTCCATGTCTTTCTCAGGCATATCAATTTATTTTTTCGTTACAAGGACCACCTTCTCTATTGCCAGCACCATCAGTAGCAACAAAAACAATTCCTGGTAAAACAGTCTATCCATAAGTCTAGCTAGTTGACTGAGCTAATGAGCTTGACCCAGTTGCTCCAGTAGCTTACCTTGATGAACTAGATAGATACGATGAACTAGATCGAGACCCAATAGCCCTTTCTATTGGTTATGCAGTCGAAGGAGTTGGTTCATTCCCATACACAGATGCAGATCCATACCCATACCTAGAATTATTATACCTAGATACATACCCATAGCCCGCACACTTTCCGTCTTCTCCACCACCACCAACAGTCAGTGATTTTGTCATTGATGCAATAGTTGATGTAGTAGTTGGTTCAGTCAAGTCTGTTTATCCAACTTGTCTAAATGAGGTGGGTCTACATTCAGGAAGGTAAAGGGAGGGCAAAGTTCCGATAAGGCGTGTGTACATTGAAGGGAGGCTAAGTCCGATAAGGCATGTGTAATATTAAGGAAGGCAAAAGTGAGGGCTAAGTCCGATAAGGCATGTTATATTGAAGTGAGGCTAAGGTCCGATAAGTAGGTTGGTCTATTGAAGTGAGGCTAAGTCCGAGAAGTAGGGGGTCTTAACCTCAGGAATGAGGAGAGGTATTAACTCCAATAAGTAAATCCTTGCTTGGAGGTCATAAGTACGCTTCAAACACGCTTACACGCCATTTTCCACCCTTCTAAGGGCAGACCACATCGGGCATATGAATTGTAATTTGTTGTTAGAAAAACCCACCCTTTCCATGCACCTTTGGCTTGATGCTTTTTCTTTCAGACAGATTTTGGGTGTTGGGGAGACCCGAAAGAACCCCAACTTGATAATCAAAACTGTGTTCCATCACTTTTTTCTTCAGATAGATTATTCTTGCCTGCTTAGCTCTGTCCCAACTTGTGAATCTTGTTTCATCTAGTATCTATCCATAAATTAATCCATCCAGTCACTCTCGCTTTTGCCCTGGGTGTGGCGGTGGGTGGCTTCGCGTGCTATACCAATCGAGTGCGGGTGCCGGGTCTAGTCCTTTTCCAAGCCCAAGAAATCAAATCCATCAAGTAGAAAGGAGAATCGTGTTGGGTTGGGATGGGAATGGGTGGTTGGTATCTCCTTTCCTTATCCCAATGATTCCCAATAAATGAATGAATCTATGGTTCATATTGTTTATGGTTCATATGGTCTATGGTTACTAAGACCAACCTAATAAATCTAATTAGTTAGAGTTAGACATGTGTCGACTAAACTCGTACCTATGTCTAACGACGATAACATGCATGAAAGGGAATACGAAAGAGAGTTTGGCTACTTATTGATTTACCCACCCTACTAGCTATTTGACTGAGGGGGTGGGTAGGTAGTTCCTATCGTGTAGCAGGGAGGATGCCTGAATTTATCGCCTTAGAAGAAAGAAAATAAATGGATGGTAAGTGGCACGCGCTTAGAAGAATTCTTTGCCAAGATCTTTTCTTTCATTGTACGCCTGCCTATTGACTTAATTGAAGGTAGACTGGGGATAAAAATAACAATTGAGTATAAAGATATGTGGCTTATGCTTTGGATCGCTAGCTCAGGCCCACTTCTCCGTTTGGAAACTAGGTGGGGGCAACAATGAACAAGCCTCACACTAATTATTGCTTAAAGGCAACACGAGCTTCCCATAGACTTTTGAATCGCATGCATATGCATACAAGTTTGAATTCTATGAGACCTTCATTAAGATGTGACTAAGTCTGTATGTAATTTGAAATAGCCATCGAGTAGAGGGTAGCAGCAGGTCAAATGATTTTAGGCAACCAACCCGTCCAAAGCACAGAAGCTTAGTAATCAAAGAAATTTATTCTGATTTGTTTATTCAGAAGTTCGGTTTCAAACTCTGGGGAGGAGTACGCCATATCTATATATATATCCGGGAAGGGAGATGATCAGACTCTGAGGGGAAGGAAGATGGAAAGATCTAACTGAAACCCTATGAACCCTTATTATATACGTAATTACGACATAAATGAATAATTACATATATAATAGCAACATTGTCGAAGGATTGACCTTACCATAATTCGAGCGGAGATCCCATACAATGCTAAAGCATAATTACATGTATAATTCAAAACCGAAATAACCCAGTCATTCTTTATTTATGTAGCAATAATTTCATATAGGTATTGATCTTCTCAGGTCATTCTTTCATAGATACAAAGCGAGTAGCCAAGGTTTAACCATAGGTAGCTAGAGCAGCAAGCGTAAAGGCTAAGCGCACAACAGACTCAGTGACTCGCCCAAGTGCTGAAGGGACAGCTTGTGGGGAACCATTAATCGTAGAAACCCCTATAGGCATGAGAGCCAATAATGAACCAAAAAGCAAAGTAAAAACCCATAGCATGGATTTCCATAATAGCCAAGCAATATCCCTTCATGTTAGATATATAGATTGATAAGTAGTTTATCCGGTTCCATAGTGAGCAATATCCCTTATAGATGCATATCCGAAGTGAGTAGCTTCACCCATAACAAAGGTATGGGCACCACCATTTAATATCCTCCAGTCCCAAAGCTTGTTCGAGCATCAAAATAAGGAAGGGTAGAGGCTAGGGCACCAGGAGCAATTTACTAGGTTACTAACCTTGAGCACATTGACCCGTAACCTATTGCATTTGACCCCAGTGCTAGTTGGAGTTTATTTGATACAGTTCCATATCCAGTCGATGAACCGGTTGGAGTTCCAATGCCAATATTCAATATAGTTTAGGGCTCACCTAAAGAACCAACTTCCTTGCCCTCCTTCGTTGGGTGAGCCATTCTTCCTCACCTAAATCAGTATTAATTATGAGATACCCGAACCTATAGCAGAGGAATAGACAATGGAGTACACCATGCCCGAATGTGTTATGTAATAAGGTCTTATTGGTAATTATCGAAGCAACGCGTTAAGATCTCTATATCTATGTGGTGGAAATCTCTCAGGGCTATTGAGGGATGGGCCATTACCCAGGGTTTTATTGATCCAGATTTATTTTCAGCACGAAATGAGATCGAAGATATAATAAAGAAATGCACAAAGATATCACAGATATTCAATAATATAACATAAATGTATCATAGATGCAACCATAAACACATATATACAGTGATACATGATTTCTATTAATGAAAGAAATGTACAAAGACTGTAAAAATACAGAGTGAAAGACTCGCTAGAATGGTGGCAGCGTATCTCTGAGAAGAGATGCGACGACTACTCGCATTCGTAAGAAGATGATTACAATGAGGATATGAAGGCCTTTTTACAATAAACAAGAATTCCAAAAACCCTAGACATCCAAAAACCTAACCTTAGGAGATGAAGCGCCAAAAGTCATGTGGGCCCCGTTTGGGTAAGTTAGTACATCAACTTCCCGGGGTCGTAACGTTTGCATACGATCTCTGTTTTAAGCGTATGATAGCTCGTTGGAAATGTATCGTTGAGGAGATTCATTTTGGGGGCTCAATCATGCCTTTGGATATCATTGAGAACCTCGATCTCAAAAAACCCTAATTTAGGCCCTCAAAATGGCCCCAGTAGTTAAAACCTGCTAAAAATAGTAAATTGCCAAAATTGTCGGAAAATTGTTTTGAGCCAGTCGGAAAAGGTGGGTGGCCACCAATATCCACCTGGATTAATTCTCCCTCCTTAGGAAGAAATGGTTTCCATTGCGTTGAGTTCCTGGGGGAGAGGGAAAAACGTTTTCCGGATTTGCATCTTGGTGAGATGCTTGTATTGCTGGAGACGTCGCGTTGCTTAGTTTGTGGAAGTCTATCATGAACCTGTTGAAGCTGAGGTTGTTCAAAAATTTGAGCTACATGAGAGGAAGGTGTGCAGAAGGAATCTTTTCACTTTGCTGCAACCTTGTCGACCTGCTTCTGTTGGATAGAAGGTGCATAGGGCGAGGCTGTAGTGGTTGCAATGTCCTTTTGTTCCCCTTTTGAACAGATTGTGAAGAAGATGAATTTTGCAATATGAGATACTACCTCACGACACTGTTTAGGTGGAACAATAATTGGAATTACCTCTGGTATTCTGTAGAGATGACCCCCCAAAGTAACAATGACACTACGGGGTCGAGACTCATAAACAACATGGCGTCTCCACATATATGGTTGGCCCAAGAGAACATCACAGACATCCAGTGGGGCAACATCACATAATACCTCATCCTTGAAGAGTTGGATGCAGTATGACAATCGACATTGTTGGCTGACACGAAGATCTCGTCCTTGCCGAAGCCACCCGATGTTGTATGGCTGCAGGTGTGGTGTTGTCGACAATCCCAACTGTTTGATGACCTCTGCTGAGATGAGGTTTTTTTGGCTTCCGCTATCAACAATAAAATGCAACAGGGTCCCCTTCACCCACATCTGTGAATGAAAAAGGTGCTCCCCCTCTTCAGGATCTGTTGGTTCTTCTGGTTGAATTGTTGCGGTCGCAACAATAGCAGTGGGGTCTGCGTTAATGATCTGTCCTTTACCAATATTTTCAGAATTAGATTCTGAATCAGGGTTTGGCTCCTTGTCTTTGATCTCGACCACCAATGACTGTTTTGAGCGACATTCATAGGTGTTGTGCCAGGGGATTTTGTGGAAATCACACCTTTTTACGGTGTCCTTCTTTGTCTTCCTGTGACCCTTCTTTTCCTGTGTCTTAGACTGGTTTTTGGGAGACTGTTTGTTAGGGCTGTCTTTGTCATACTTTGGTTGTTGCAGATTTGCAGACCCGAATTCTCGTTTGTTCTGGTGCTTAAATTTCTGCTCAATTTTAACAACATATCGATAAGCAACACTAAGTGATGAGATGTTCAGAAAATCCATTTCAATCTGGATGTATCTGTGTAGAGCCCCACGGTATTTAAGAACCAAATGTCGCTCGGAGTCTTTGATACCCAGCTTGGTGCACAAGGTATGGAAGGTATTGGTGAACTATGGAACTGCTTGGTCCCTCTCTTGCTGCAGTGTGGTCCATCTCATGTACTGGTCCTCATAGTTGCCAACAGGGTAATACTCTTCCTTTACCGCATCCACAAAAAAATCTCAAGTGGGATCGACCCCATATATTCCAGACTCCTCTGTGGAACTTTTCTCCCAGTAAGTTTCCCACCAATGTTTGACATGAGGGAGAGCTTTAAGGAGTGCGAAGGTGATCTTTTCTTTTTTGGAAAAATTCTGAACAGAGAAATAACCTTCTAGCAGAGTTAACCATTTTTCTAGGGCTTCTGCATCTATCTGTCCTTCAAATACAGGAATATCAAAATTAACTTGTACCTTGAAAGGTGAGGTGCCTCCAAACTGGTCGCTTGATGAAGATGCACCTGATGCTATTGGCAGGCGTTTAAGGATGTGGGCAAAATTCTCCATCATTTCATCCCTCTGTCGCGTGAGAGCTTGCTCAAGCAACAGATTGATAGGATCGTCTGCTCCATCATTTTTCTTTTCTTCCGCCATTGAGGGTTTCTTGGGTGTGCGAGAGCGATTGTCTTCAAGAGAGACAAGATTGAGACCCAACTTGCTATACTTGGACCTCATCGGGGACATACACTGAAAAAAAAATGATCAAGAGCAACCTGCTCTGATACCACTGATCCAGATTTATTTTTGGCACGAAATGAGATTGGAGATATAATAAAGAAATGCACAGAGATATCATAGATATTCAATAATATAACAGAAATGTATCAGAGATGCAACCATAAACACAGATATACAGTAATATCTATTAATGAAAGAAATGTATAGAGACTGTAAAAATACAGAGTGAAAGACTCGCTAGAATGGTGGCAGCTTATCTCTGAGAAGAGATGTGACGACTACTCGCATTTGCAAGAAGATGATTACAATGAGGCTCTGAAGGAATTTTTACAATAAACAGGAATTCCAAAAACCCTAGACATCCAAAAACCTAACCCTAGGAGATGAAGCGCCAAAAGTCATGTGGGCCCCGTTTGGGTAAGTTAGTACATCAACTTCTCGGGGTCTTAACTTTTGCATACGATCTTCGTTTTAGGCGTATGATGGCTCGTTGGAAAGGTATCGTCGAGGAGATTCATTTTGGGGGTTCAATCATGCCTTTGGCTATCATTGAGAACCTCAATCTCGGAAAACCTTCATTTGGGCCCTCAAAATGGCCCCGAAAGTTAAAAACTGCTAAAAATAGTAAATTGCCAAATTTTCCAGAAAACTGTTTTGAGCCAGTCGGAAAAGGTGGGTGGCCACTAATATCCACCTGGATCATTTATAGTGTGCACTATCCACTATTCTCGGGCTCTCCAGGGGAGAAGGAAGTGGTTGATTTCGTGGGACCTGTACCTGGTTCTTTGATCGATGACCTGTGTGTTGTCTCCTCAATCCATGTACTGATCCCATGTACTTTGCGTACCAATAATGTAGTTTGTCTAATGATCCCAATGATCCAATGAGTAATGTCTCTCCGCAGTATAGGATAGGGCACAAATTAATCAATCATGTTATGCCTGCAACCGTCTTTTTGGCTATCACCATGCTTCAACCTCCTTTCTTTATGTCCACCCTCTGCATAACTCCCTTGCTACCTACCTTTGTTGCCTGTTTCCGCTACTATCTTTTGTCCCTGTTGTATGTTCATGTCGACTGTTGACTGTATGCCCCAGTCATAGCTGCAATATGCCTTGTCAATATCCTAACAAGGGTGAGCCAATTTGATCAGGGTTAGGTTAAACTAAATAATCAGGTGAATGGAGCACTGGGCGAAGATTAAATAATGATAAGCAACAACTTTCCGGATGTACCCTTATGGAGCGCACCTTTATGGAGATCTAATTTGAAATCGAGTTTAAGCAACAAATCAACCGACTGAAGAGTCCCTAGTAACATTTCTATATGGAGATCCGGTTGAAGTTGAACCATAACCCATTTAAGTGGACTCATCAGCGAGGGCAAATGGATTTTCACCGAAGCTCCTAGCAACACACGTTGACCCATAAGCGATTTACCCGGTCCCATTTCCAGTCCCAGATAGAGATTGAAACCCAACACCTGTGAATGTGCCAGTATTAGCATAAGATGGTCAAAAGGTTTGAAAAAAGCACAATGCCCACCATATCATCATTAAACGTAACACTCCAAACGAACCCACGCAACACCCTGGGGCCATCAAGAATGCAACACCGGGGGTAGACAAAGACTATAGGTAATAAGCCGATAGCCTTGGTCGGTCTACATTATGGTGCGGATGAGCTTAACAAGGAGTGCGAGAAGGGGAGAGTAGTTTATGTGAAGCGCTTTTAAAGACTCAGTTGCTAGGTAGAGAACATGTGATCCCATCCCATAGCTCCCATATTAAATGAATGTTATAGCATGTTGGTTTCTGTGTTGTCCAGGTAGGGTTCCGTTCACCTGGGTGGTAAACTGACTCTACTGAGGCTAAATTTGGAGCTATATCTTGATCGATTGGCTCTGGATCAAGTGCATCTTGAACCATGGTGCAAAGGGAAGCTGGTACTAGCACATGCAAGGATGCTTACTTTTCAATTGGTGCTGCTACTCTAGGTAAGGGTAAAATCGATCTGCATTTAGATCTGCTTCAAGGTCAAAAGATGGAACTATTGTTGTATTCAAAATCACAAACATCTCTCCTAAAGTCACTTCCAACCTCGTACTCAGACTAGCCAAGGAATTCTCGATGGACATAAGGCAAAAAAATCCTTGCTTGGTAATTGTGCCAAACCTTGATTACAAAATCTTGTGGGGTTTCTTTTATGGCGCTAGTTAGGGTCAACCCCCTTGCTGTGGTGTGGGCGTGGTTTTGTTTTTAAGTCAAAATCATTATATGCACATCAGATATTCGCTAGGGTGTGGGTCAAATAACTGTGCTAAATTTATATCCATGTGGACTTATTAGAAGCAACTTCCATGAAAGGGTTGAGAAAACTACAAGTCTCAGGTGACTCGAAACTAGTAGTGGATTGGGTAAGAAACAAGGTATCAGTCACGAAATTGGGTCTCCAACCACTACTTTTTGAGATTTGCCAACTATTTTTGTCCTTAGAATGGTCTTCGGTCTCACACATTTTCAGGGAACTGAACACACAAGCATACACTCTATCAAAAGAAGCGCGTTCTCTCCTGGTGGGTGCATTTGGTTAGTATGAATTCAAGGATGGAGAGGAGCATGAATCCGTGGGGTTTCGCCTATGATCCAATATTGTGCGCTATATAGTATGATCAATTGCAAATGGTCTTTAGAAAGATCCCGATGATTAGTTTTCTGTGTAAAAGGATCCTCCTTTTTGCTAGATGGTATATCATACTGTAAATGACATTGTATAAGCTTTGTGCTACTATTCTTGGTATCCAAAACTATATGAATATGAAGGATGAATGGTCTCTTTCAAGGGATTGCAACATGTATATTTTTTTTTTTGGGAATATAAGGATTTTTTTCTCTGGAAAAAAAATTAATGAACAATTATTATAACTTTATCATTACAATATATGAAAAAATAACATTTCATAAGAGTAATTATTCAAATTGATTTTTTCATTCATTAACCAAATCCAATATTTACATACATTTTAATACAAAATCAGCGAAATACATTACTTAGCATATTTTCTTAATAGAATATTCAATTAATACTTACATACTTTTTTAATAGAAGATTCATAAAGTTAGTAATAAAGTAAAAAATTGTGAAACCATTTTATCGAAAGTGTATCAATCAAAATTTATTATTATTCTTTATATTTAATATTTTAAATTTAATTAACTAAATTAAATATATTATAATAGTTGGATAATATAAATTAATAAAATCTTTGAAAAAATTAAAATGTAATAACATATAATAATTGTGCTTTTAGTAAACAATTATATTATAACTTTGTCTTGTAATATTTGAATAATAAAAATTAAAAAACTAACGTTATTATTACTTCATCATCATCGTTATTAGTAAATAATTATATTATAATGTTATTATTATAATACATGAAATATAAATAATTATTCAGAGTCATTTCACTCATTATATTTAAGTATTTTTGTTTTTAAACACGTTTAATCAACATATTGTATCTTATTGGACAACAAACAATTCACCTTGAAGAAGAGTTAAACATTATATGGCAACTCTAAATTTAAATGAGTGATGCATCTCTAATTTAATTTAAAAATAGAGAAATTATTAATAATCTTAATCATTAGCATACTTATTATGCATTTTATAAATCAAACAACAACAACTACAACATTATATGAAAAATATAATATACATGAACGTTATACATATCAATATACATGTCAAATATACATCTCAACAAAATATGCAATAAACATGTCATATATACATCTCAAGTCAAATATAAAACAATCAATATACATGTTAATCAATACCATTACTAGCTAGGTCCACCACCAGAGCTAGAGGCATCAGTGTCTCTGCTCCAAGCGGTATAGGGTCTATCAATACATATGTCAGAAAGCAGTGACAAAAGAACAATATCACATGTCTCTCCATCAAGATCAAGCTGTGCAGTACCCAATGTGAACATAACGTCCATAACATCAATAGATTTTGACACATGTGGAGGAGGAGGAGGAGGAGGAGGAGGAGGAGGATCAGAGGATGGTGACACATGTGGAGGAGAAGGATAAGGATTGGTGGATGGTGACAAACGTGGAGGAGGAGGAGGATCGGTGGATAGTAACACATGTGGAGGAGAAGCAGGAGGATCGATGGACGGTGACACAAGTGGGGGAGAAGGAGGAGGATTCGTGGATGCAACAAACACATGTAGAGGAGAAGTAGGAGGATCAATGGATGGTGACACAAGTGGAGGAGGAGGAGGATGAGGAGAATAGGTGGATGGTGCAGACACATGTGGAGGAAAAGCAAGAGGAGGAGGAGGACCATTTGGTGGAGTAGATGTGTATCAGTTTGGTGATGAGCCAAATTGAGTGGAGTCATGAACAACATGAGCAACATCCCTCAAACGCTCGATGAGCTTGATAACACCAACAAGATGGCACATTAGTGACGTCATGCCACGAGGCAAGGTCATCCATATCATAGACAACTTTGGTACTCGTAATATATCTTGAACTGGTGCAGGTACCACTCCTTGACTAACCATCGCACCACATAAGTGATCCACCACCTCTATTCTAACTCTCCGATCCGACCTACTTGACATACCGAGTCTATGTATTATAGACTACTTCACTGCCTCCTCCATATTCTCATCATGTTGGGGAGGTACATGTCCATCGCCAATATATGCAAAAAAGCAGATAGTAATAATTGAATAATTGAAACAAAATGTCACAATAATTACATGTACATTAAATAAGACATAAAAATATGTAAGTAGATTTATCAAAACATAACAATAATATTAGCTCTCTCATCTGCTAGCTTGACTGTTGTAAATAGGATGTTTGGACATCCTCTCCAATCCATCACTGCGTACGAGTAAGTTATACAATATCGAGGACAAGATTGTCCTCTCTAACCAAAAAATCACATATCTCATTATCGACTGGAGTACACAACCACTCCGGTGGGACCCTCTTAGACAACAACTACCTCCACATGCGCATATATGCTTCAGTCATAGGCCTAGGAAGAAATTAGGGTATTATTGGTTGAGTGGCATGAAACCTCTCAAAAAAATAATGTAAATAACTTTGATGCAAATGGGAAAAATATCCTCCCATAAAAAACAACGCGACAACGATCCAACGCAAAACAAAAATATCTCAAAAAAATATTTGTCCACCTAATCAATTGAGGCCTCTACAATAAACTATCTACATAATACATCAAAGGGAAACTAATGTTCTTTCATCATAGCTAAAGTGTGACAATGTCATGAGAATAAGACATTCACCTAACATCCTCTACATGAAATGAATCTATCTGCATCTGACCACCAACAATCGATAATCTTGAAGTAGAATCAATGTTTGGACTGGCATATCTCTGCACATATACCAGTTGGCTATGTCCTACAACACCATGAGGTAGATCAAGGAGATGGGGCCAAACCTGCCTCCTCCTAGACAACCCAGTGATAAAATAAAAATCCTCCTCCGTGGGCTAGTACGACAGATTGAGACCGATCCTAGATGCTTGCCAACCATCACCCCAACAATGAATCAACTGCTATAAAAATGGAGAGTTCCCCCTGAGGAATGTACCCTCCTCATAAAAATTGAGGAGGCGAACATCCGTCAAAATGGCATGTGTCTGAGGTAAAATAAGGTGAGGGTACCTCTCCCTCTCCCTCTCCCTTTCCCTCTCTTGGGCCTCCCACTCACATACATGTCGACCCGTTGTTGCTGCTACTCCTCTCATCGTTGTCATCTCCAATTCACATACAAATATTTTTAGGTATATATATATATATATATAATGAATTTAAATTATAAAACACACACATATATAAATAATTTGTATTTAAAAAAGCTAAAATTAATTTTTGATTGCAAAAAATGTGGAAAAGTAACCGATGCGCAAAAAATAGTAACTATGCAATCCCATAGGTGCATTATATCAGTAATAAAGCACCGCTATGCGGTGCAGTTAATACAACACATCGATGATCCATGGTTATTGAAGCACCGATAAGTCTTTAGTGATGCATTGTGTTATATAATACACCAAGAACGAGGCTTCCACAAGACACACCACCATGCTATTTTGAATATTTTATGTGCTAAGCGGTGTGGTTGGTTATATGTAACACATTGGTGCTCATTTATAATTGGAGCACCATATGCCTTTGACTGTACAATCATATGCATGGCACAGATCATAGGTCGTTCCGTACGACACATCCATATGTTACATATTAAATGTTTGGCGCAATGCCATGCCGTGAACAACACCGATGCATTTAATATGCTTGGACACAGGTGTAACATGGTGTCCCATAAGTCATATCGATATGCTAAATATTTAAATATTCAGCCAATGTTGTGCTATTTGTAGCACCAGTGTGTTTGGTAGACCCACAGACACTGCTAGGTTAATTTTTTTTTCGCAAATTAGGCAGTGTGATGTGTTAATGTGAAGGCACCAATGCTCCTGTCATATTGGAGCACTGATGTTTTGTTTAGCAGTGGGTAGTGTTTATTAACATACATGTATGGGGTGTCTAGGAAGACACACCACTATGATAAGCCATTAAATATTTATTTCGATGTGGTTATGTATTTATAGCACCGATGCGGTTTATTAACATTGGTGCATCGCTAGGTAAATGTTTTCATCGAAAATTGGGTAATGAAATTCGTTTATTAGAATGCACTGTTGCTCCATATTTTTTGGAGAATTGCCATTATGTTTAGTGGTGTGTTGTGTTGTATAACGCATCAACCACGAGGCATCCAAGAAGATGCAACATTATGGTTATTTTTGAAATTTGGCGTGGTGGCATTTTGTGCACGACACCGATGCTTATTGTGTATATACACCAGTAACGACACATCCCATAAGACACACTGATATGATAAATTCTTAAATATTTGGCACGATGTCATGTTATTTACAACACTGATGTGGTTTGTTAACTTTGGTGCATTACTAGGTTAATTTTTATGTTGAAAATTGGGCGGTGTAATTTGTTTATTGGAATGTGTTGGTGCTCCATATTTCTTGGAGCACTCGCATTTTTTTTAGCGATGCATAGTGTTGTATAACACACCGGTCATGGAGCATCCAGGAAAACACACTGCTATGACTATTTTTGAAATTTGGCGTGGTGCCATTTTGTGAACAACATCAATGCATATAGTTATTGTGTACACATTGTGGTGATGCTTCCTGTATAATTACAGGAAGCACCATCTTTGAGGTGAGCCGAAGCATTCAAGCACACCTCACAAAATTGAAAAATAAAATAAAAAAAGAACCAAATTTCAGGCCAATTTGATATTTTAATATTATGAAAATTTAAATAAGAAGGTAATAAACAATTTACCTGAGCTCTTTTGTCCCGAGGAGGCATGGTTCCACCATAGAGAAGAAATTAAAATTTGAGGTAATTTCCAAAATTTGGAAATGTGTGGAATCTACTAATGGAGCTATCAAACTCAACGTAGAGTATTGCAAACGGGTGATCTTGGTAGACAAGTGAACACTGGTGCTTGTCAGAGAGTTTGGAAGCACATAATAAAGTGTAATACTGAAAATCAATATGGTGTTTTTTTTTTAATAATTTCACCCTACCTTGGTGTGCTCGATGATAGGGATAAGCATCGGGGTGCCATATTCATGCGCATTGGGTTGCTTTGTTCGGTGCTTGTATTTTTTGTTTATAACTGATAACAATGCACCTAAATTTTGAAGCATCAGGGTATTAGTATTGTGTGTGCATTGGGATGCATTTACCTTATAGGCGCACTCCTAAAAAAACCTCCAGAAAAACCTTCAGCCACCCACCTCCATTATAAATAGAGTAGGGATAAGTTTTTCGGGAAGGTTCTATAAAACCCTATGCTACAAGGTGTTCTCCTTATAATATACTAAAACAACTCACATGAACTAAGAATAAGGTCAAATAGAAAATTTTAAATGTATAATAATTTTTCTCTTATGACTTGATACAACCTTCTTATCTGTTTTTTTGGTATTACACCCTTGTACATTTCAACCACAAGCTTCTCTAACACCGGCTACTCTAATACGAAAGATAACCATTCTTACAAGAAAAAAAAATCATCTTTTTAAACATTATTGAGGACTTTGTCGTGTCCAAATTAGTGACCCAAAAGGTCCAAAGTGTCACCCTTTGGGAAATACTTTCGATCTGGTTGCATCACACATCTATAAGTGCATCTCGATGAATTGCTAAAAATAAATAAATAGATAAAGCTTTTAGTATACAGTTTTTAACAAATATTAAATTTTGAAATGTCTCCATATTTTTATGTGTTATGATATTATATCTACTTAAATCAAGTATATTTTAGTGTCTTTCAAAAATATGTGACGATGAAATATGTTCAAGGTATCCAATTGATCTACGAAAAGATCATATACAAATGTTATAATTGGTTATATATGGTTGAATTATATCTAGTAAAATAACGAGTACAATTTCTTATACCAATTAATTATTTTTTATTATGTTAATGCAAAATATTATATAAGTAAAATAATGAATACATTTTCTTATATCAATTAATTATTTTTCATCAATTTTAATGAAAAATATTATACTTTTAATTAAGAGTATCAACCTAATTGTTACTGATCTCTTGGATATGTTAATGTTAATAGTCTATTAGTTCACTTGCACAATTGTAGTTTATTAGAATTACTGTACTAATGATCATTAGTTAAAATAATCAATTTTATAAGAGAATTGTTATTGATAATGGTTAGCTTATTAGTTCAATGATTGTTATTAATCTACTTATGATAATTAACTATGACTAATGAATCATTTATATATTAACAGTTCACTAATTTATCATTAAAATTATGAACTAACTTTCATTAATATATTAATAACCCTTAGTTAATTAATTTTAAATAATAACAATCAATTTATTATTAGATTAACAAGCGTTGCATGGCAGCGTAGTCTCTGCCGGGTTGAATTGGGAATAAATGCATAGGGATGGGGAAAAAGTAGCAGAGGCATATGGAAACTGTAGTGGAGATGTGGCAAGCAGCATGAAGCACATGTGGTATCCATGTAGTAAATGGCACGTGGTCTCTAGAGTCCCATTTATTTTTCGAAACTATGTAATCCAGCTTGCTATGTTCGAAATTTACATTCTTTCCAGTAGTGTGACTTGCTATGTTCGAAAATTTCGTTCCTACCTTGCATGTTTTATCTCTTCAATGTATGCTTTCAACTGGTTAGAGTTAAGTACGATTTCCATAGACCATCTGGCTTGTATGTCTCTATATGTACCAGGACAAAAAAAGTTATATGCATAGTAGGAGAAAAAGATATGCATGAGGAAAAGATAAAACACAGAAGACACATATAAAGTTACATTCAAATTAAATAAACACAATTTCTTGACATTCAACATAGTTGAAGATAAAAATTTATGAGCACATAAATATAAAAGGAGATAAAAAATAGTTTTATTTGAAATATATCAAATACATATTCCTGGAAATTTAAATGCATTTGTAAGATAGATTGGGATTGGGACTCCTGCGGACCATAAGAGAAATATGTACAAGAAATAGGACCGTGGAAAGAAGAAGTGGGCGATGGTAGAGTGTAATACCCGAAAAGAAGAAATTGGAAGGTATCAGTGTTTGGCTAGACATTTCTATTTAAAAAGGTGGAATAAATGGATTGATAAACAAAGTAGGATGTGATCAATATAGACTTACATTGATGGTACATATCACCCCTTTTTCTATTTGCTTGCTGATGCCTTTTTATTACCATCATTGACGACTACTGGAATTGTGACAGTTGCTTGTTGCCTTTCGTCAGCGACCTGCTTCAATTCCCTTTCGACCCATTCTTCAATGTAGTTTCTCAAGGGGGCGACGTTGATCTCATTCCGGATTTTTATGTTGAAAATTTCCTTTTCTAATTCCCTTAGATCGATAGAAAGATTACGCAGAGCCTGATCAATTTCTTCATTCTGTACCGAATAGTCGACTAGCCAGTTTTCCATGTCATCTTCACCATATTCAAGGATGCTGTAAAAATTTTCTAAAGACAACGCCTTAAAAATATCAACTTGTTTATCGAAGGCTTTCTTAGTTAAGGACAAGGAGTTGATGATTAACTTGGGGTCTTGGACCTCATCTGTCCTTCCGACTAAGTCTATTTCGGTCAACTTTGTGAATAATTTTTATTTATTTGATATGGCTTGTTCACATGATTGGACAATGAGATGCAGGTTCTTCACTTTCTCTTTCCAGCACACATTTAATTGAGTGATCCGGTTTTTGGAGGGGAGATCTTGTTGTCTTTTTCTCATTTTTGTCATGTTGTTGACATGGGTGCCAAAAGGGAGGACCTTGTCTAAATAGAAATGTTCTTCATTTTTTAAATCCACCTGCAAATGTTCGAGCAACGTATGTGCCCTCATTCCAAGGGAAGCCATACTTTGTGATGTTTCCCAGGCCTCAGTAATCAGTTCCATTCTTTTCTTGATATTATTCTCCACATATCCTCTACACGATGCGAGGAGGCTGGAGGATCCTTTAAACTTGGCTGCAAGGGTGGCAGACATGGCTATTGCTAAAGGACTAACAAACAATGGCATAAGAATCAAAGCTTCCTCCAATTCCTTGACTCGGTCCTTCAGTCTGGCATTTTCGGCCTCAATGCCTCTCATCAAGAACATCTCCTGTTGCCCTGTGAAGTCGAGAGATTTGGGATGGCCACATGTTCGCAAGGTTAACTTCTGAACGAGATTTCCCTTTTTTATTTTTTACATCTCTCTTTTCAATAATTTATTTTTTAAACTCGCTGTAAAAAACAACGCTCTGCAATACGAAGGATTCATCTTCGTAAAAAAATTCGGTATCAGCTATGTCCATTGGGCGACTATGTTGGGTCGCATCTCCGGGCTGATCAAGGTTGTGGAATACACTATCCAAGCTAGTCTCAAGTTCCATGTTCTCACTCTAAATTTTGGGCTCTTCCGCCTGCCTTACAATTTTTTTTCTCTTCTTCTCCACAGGAAGCTTGTGAGAACTATCAATTTTAGGGTCAGGAGGGTTGTTATCTCCTCCTCCGTTTGAAGAATTATGGGCTTCTTTCTTACTATGGTGGGCTGTTGGAGCGTTTCTCCTAGATGTTGTACTTTTGGGAGTGTTATCCCACGATTGAGCACTCTTCTCACCGGGGCCTTTTCCTTGTTGCTTTTACAATTCAATGGTGCTTTAAAATGTGTCTAGGTCGCCGACATCAGAAGCATGAGTGTTGTCGTCAGTGTCTCTGTTTTCACTCAGGTGTCTCTGGAAAAAATAATTGCTGAGGCCAACTGTAAGTAAATGTTCTAAAAAAATTCGATTAGGGTCGAACCCTCTTAGCCTTTCAACATATGTTAGGTTCAAGTTGTTGAAATGGGCTGTGAATTCATCAATTTTGTTGACGTTTCTCATGGAATAGATGCAACCAATAGTTGTATTGCCTTTCTATTTCTGTAACAAACATTCTATCTGTAATGTAACTTGGAAGGAGAGCAGGTTTTTCCTTGGAGCCAAAAATCCTTATCGCACTGTAATTCTCCATTTGTTCAAGTGCCCCCTTCCTGTCCAAAAACTTGGTTGCCTGGTCATATATGCGGGGAGCATCTTATCCTAATAACAAAACTTTGAAAACATAGACAAAGTCATTACAAACCTCATAAAAATAGTGGGAGGCCTTGTGCTTCCACAAGGCCTGGTACCAAAAGGTTACTAGGTCGAATTCCCAGTTCACCTTCTTGGATAGAGATAGCTTTGGAAACTGACAGCAATACGCTATCACGAAAACCAAGTAGGATGACGTATAAAATTTCTTCTAATTTTTGAAGCTTGACAATTGGGAACATATTTCATGGGAAATTAGCTTCCCCTAATAAAAAATGGCTTGTTCCTTGACTGTGAAATACAAAATATAAAGTACCATGCGGGAAATAGTTGTTGTGGATTCCTGTCCCGTTATTCTTGTAAACAACCAGGCAATTTCCCGGAATGGATTTCTAAATGAACTAACCTGCAAGTTTGTGATATCTTCAGGAACTTCCATCAGGTCTTCCAGTAACTCGAGCAAGAGGCCCAACCCGTTATTATGCTTTGTTAGGAACTGCTTGGAGTATTCTCCTCTGAACGTCAATGTTGGCTCCGACAATCTTAACATATGGAGGAAGACCTGAGGTGACAAAGAAACATAAGAGTGGTCCCATAGTGGAATAATTCTTTGGCCTGAAAAATATTTATCAACGCACCAAGAGATCATCTCCTTACAGTCAAAAACTTCAGGGACACAGCCTTAATGAAGATGCCCTGGACCACTGGAAGTTATGGTCCTCGCACCCGAAGATGTTCACTGTATCTCCACATAATTGTTGTCGAGATGGTGCCGTAAGTTTATGAGAACGTCTGTTTGCTCCAGACGATGCTTGAAATGAACAATTGGAGGGGATAATATAACCCTCCACAAATGTTGGTTTCAATGCATGTAAATGAGAAATATCCTCGAGCCTTTCGCTCATTAATGACAATCTCTATGGGTGTTGCATGATGAGATATTAACAATAAAGATTACTTATTGCATACTTAGAAGTGTGAAGGTGGTGGGTACGACGAAGAGCAATTAAGGATTGGAGGTTTCGTGAATGCACCAACCCGACGACGTGCGAACAACATTATGATGTTTGAATTTAACACTTGGAAGGGATAATATAACTCTCCACAAATCTTGGTTTAATGCGTATTAATGGGAGATCTCCTCGAGCCTTTCGCTCATCAATGACAATCTATACGGTTCTTGCATGATGAGTTGTTAGCATTAAAGCTTACTAATTGCATATTTAGAAATAAGACCTTATACACACACACACACACATATATGTTTTTATAAACAATTTTTTATTATAAACAAGTGTGAAGGTGACGGAGACGGGGAAGAGAAAGTAAGGAATGTCCAAGTATGAAAAGCAGTCAGACAAGCTTCAAAATAGGGTTACAGGGGATACTCAGGAGAGGTGAGTGTCCGACGGTCAAATTGTATGTCTCAGAATTTTTGACTGCAAAACGCGTAAAACAAAAGAGGGCATGATGGGGCAGTTCAACGACCGGTTTGTATATTTGCGGAATTCCGGAAAAGTGGCTAAGTATGGAATAGGGAAACGGTTGGTCGGACTCGTTTTCAGAATTAAGAATTGAAGATTTCGTGAACGAGCCAACCCGACGACGCGCAAACAACATTCCATGATGTTTGAAATTAACACTCGGAAGGGATAATATAACCCTCCAGAAATCTTGTTTTAATGCGTATTAATGAGAGATCTCCTCAAATATTGGTTTAGCATTAAAGCTTAGTAATTGCATACTTAGAAATAAGACCTTATATACATA
>ML778761.1:71751-158847 GCA_009831015.1 Picea engelmannii
TATATATATATATATATATATATATATATATATATATATATATATATATATATAGATATATATGAAAAGCGGTCGGACGGGCTTGAAAGTAGGGTTGCAAGGGATACGGAGGAGAAGTGAGCGCCCGACGATCAAATTAGATGTCTTTATATATATATATATATTAATGTTTTTATAATTTTTTTTTTATTATAAACAAGTGCGAAAGTGACGGGGACAGGGAAGAGCAAGTAAGGAATGGCCAAGTATGAAAAGTAGTTGGACAGGTTTTAAAATAGGGTTACAAGGGATTCTCAGGAGAGGTGAGGACCTGACAGTCAAATTGTATATCTGAGATTTTTTTACTGCAAAAGGCATAAAAGGGAAGAGTGCATGATGGGGCAGTCTAGCGGTCGATTTGTATATTTGCGGAATTCCGGGTGCTGTTTGCAGGTCATGGAACAATGGAAGGGAAATCTTGAGCCCGCTTATCCGGGAACCCACAATTGAAAAAGTGGCTAAGTATGGAATAGGGAAACGGTCGGTCGGACTCGTTTTTGCTAATATATTGAAATTTGTAATAGATATCCCATTACCTGGCAAGATCTTTTTTTCATGTATATCGCGGATTTCCGGGTGCTGTTTGCAGGTCACGGAACAATGCAAGGGAAATATTGAACCCGCCTATCCGGGAACCCGCAAGTGAAAAATTCGGTAAGTATGGAATAGGGAAATGGTCGGCGGAATTCATTTTCACTAATATATTGATATTTGTAATAGATATCCCATTGCCTGGCAGGATATTTTCTGCATGTTTCTGGACAAGTTGTGTAGGGACAGTTATTATGATGGTCTCCTCGAGGCACAATGAGCTATCAGCATTAAACCTTAGTTATTGCATACTTGGAAAGAAGTGCGAAGGTGGCAGGCGCAAGAAACAATGATTAGGAATTGGATATTTCGTGAACCTACCAACCCGACGATCTGTGAAAGAGATTTTCTGAAATGGAGAAGTATGGAAAGCGGACAAACGAGCTTCAAAATGGGGTGACAATAGTTCCACAGGAGACGTGAGGACCCAACGGTCAAATTGTAGGTCTCATAAATTTTGAGTGCAAATTGTGTAACACGGAAGAGGGTATGATGTGAGAGTTCGGTTGTAAATTTGTATATCACAGAAGTCAGGGTGTTGTTTGCAGGTCATGGAACAATGGAAGTGCAATCTAGAACTCGACTGCCCAGGAATCCGTGATAAAAAAAGTGGCTAGGTATGGAATGGGGAAGCGGTTGGTCGGAGTCGCGATATAAAATCATGAGTGCAAATGTGAACCCATGAGTCCGCCAACCTGTGCAGCTAGACATTTTCGAAAAAATGACTAAGTAATGAGAAAGAGAAAGTAGAGGGGAAAGAGAAACGAGATTTTGATTAAGTATAGAAGAGGGAAAATAAGGGCTAATATATTCAAATCTGTAATAGATATCCCATTTCCTGGAAAGATTTTTTTTGCATGTTTCAGGAGAAGTTGTATACTTATTGCATATACTTGGAAAGAAGTGTGAAGGTGGCGGGCACAGGAACATCGACTAGGAATTGGAAATTTCCTGAACCCGCCAACCTGACGATCCACGAAAGAGATTCCAAGAAATAACCAAGTGTGGAAAGTGGTTGGACGAGCTTCAAAATAGGGTGATAAGGGTTCTCGAGGAGACGTGAGGCCTTGACGGTCAAATTGTATGTATCAAAACTTTTGAGTGCAAAATGTGGAACACGGAAGAGGGGATGATGTGGGAGTCTGTAAGTCAATTTGTATATTGCGGAAGCCGGGGTGCTGTTTGCAGGTCAAGGAACATTGGAAGTGCAGTCCGCCTATCCGGGAACTTGCAAGCGAAAAAGTTGGTAAGTATGGAATAGAGAAATGGTCGGTGGGACTCGTTTCGCTAATATATTGATGTTTGTAATAGATATCCCATTACCTGGCATGATATTTTCTGCATGTTTCTGGACAAATTGTGTAGGGACAATTAGTATGACTGTCTCTTGGAGGCATGGTGAGCTGTTAGCATTAAACCTCAGTTATTGCATACTTGGAAAGAAGTGTAAAGGTGGTGGGCACATGAAACAACGATTAGGAATTGGAGATTTCGTGAACCCGCCAACACAACGTTTCACGAAAGAGATTTCAAGGAATGGCCAAGTATGGAAGCAGACGCACGAGCTTCAAAATGGGGTGAAAATAGTTCCCCAAGAGATGTGAGGACCTGAAGGTCAAATTGCAGGTCTCAGAACTTTTGAGTACAAGCTATGTATCACGGAAGAGGGTATGATGTGGGAGTTCGACAATAAATTTGTATATTGTGGAAGTCCGGGTGTTGTTTGCAGGTCACAGAACAATGGAAGTGCAATCTAGAGCCTACCTACCCGGGAATCCACAATCTAAAAAGTGGCTAGGTATGGAATGGGAAGGGGTCGGTCGGAGTCGCGATATAAAAGCATGAGTGCAAATGTGAACCCGTGAGTCTGCTAACCCGCACAGTTAGACATTTTTGGAAAAACGACTAAGTAACCAGAAAGTGAAAGTAGAGAGGAAAAAGAAACGTGAATTTGGTTAAGTATAGAAGAGGGAAAAGAAGGGATAATATATTCAAATCTGTAACAGATATTCCATTTCCTGGAAAGATATTTTCTGTATGTTTCTAGAGAAGTTGTATACTTATTGCATATACTTGGAAATAAATATGAAGGTGGCAGACACATGAAACAACGAGTAGGTATTGGAAATTTCCTAAACCTGCCAACCCGACGATCTGCGAAAGAGATTCCAAGAAATGGCCAAGTGTGGAAAGTGGTCGAATGAGATTCAAAATAGGGTGACAAGGGTTCTCGAGGAGATGTGAGGCCCCGACGGTCAAATTGTATGTATCATAACATTTTAGTGCAAAATGTGTAACATGGAAGAGGGGATGATGTGGGAGTCCAAAAGTAATTTTTCATATAGCAGAAGCCGGAGTGCAGTTTGCAGGTCATGGAACAATGGAAGTGAAATTTAGAGACGACCTGAGCGGGAAGCCGTGATCTAAAAATTGGCTAGGTATGGAAAGGGAAAGCACTCGTTCGAAATCATGATATACAAGAATGAATAAAAACGTGAACCCGTGAATCCGCCAACCTGCGCAGGAAGACATTTTCGGAAAAAACGACTAAGTAACCAAAAAGAGAAACTACAGGGGAAAAAGAAAGGGGAGTTTGGTTAAGTATAGAAGAGGGAAAAAAAGGGGATAAAAGAGTGGGAAAATAGAAAAATGGAGGGCAATTGTTGTAAGCGGGATTTGGTCTCAAACAAGCCCCATTGTTGCAAAACCATCATTTTCTAGTCCAATATTTGATCCACTTACTCGTTTTCTATTGTGCTTGTACCATTAAAAAGGGTGTGAGCAAATGCTTTGTTGAAGATTAGTTTTTATTGCAACTTGTGGGAGTAATTGTGTTCTTGATACATTCTTCCATGACTTTGACATATTAACTTAAGTATTAAACTTCTTGCATGATGGGTTGTTAGAATTAAAGATTAATAATTGCATGTCTAGAAACAACAATGACAATCTTGAATTTTAATATTGTAGTTGATTTCATAGTCTGATTTGACTACAACTACTATAGATCAGTTTGTTTTTGTTTTTTTAATTCGCGAACAAGAAATTTGGTAATTTCATTAATAAAGTAAAAAGTGCTCAAATAGAGGCAAGGGGATGGACAACTAATAAAATGTTCCCTTTTGGGGTAAAGGAATCAAGGAAGTGAAAGGGATATAAGAAATCGTTTGCTTAGCAAGATTGAGATGAAAACAAAATTTCTAGGGTGGGGCCCCGACTGCCGCATCATGATTTACTCTTGCTATGTTCTATCTATATTATGAATAGAATTGAATATTGGTTTGAAACTGTCTGAAATTCATTTTTGTTTCCATAGAAGCCTGATGGGATCGACACAATGCATTATCATATAATTGTTAAATGCTCCATATTAAATCAAATTACTTGAGCCAATACAATATTCAAGAACTACGAGACTATCAAACAATGCTAATGAGAAGAGGTGTTAAATTCAACAAAGAAGCAACAACCAAGATTCGAAGGAATTTTTTTAAATAGTAAATCCATAAAAAAAAAAATACTGGGCAATGTATATCTATCCATAGAAATTGGACTGATTTCTTTGCACCAAAACATTGAACATATTTTTCATAAACACAGGTATAGGATCTACAAACAAAAAAGAAACATGCATACAATTCAGTGTTGTTCCTCTTATGGGACAACATGCAGGATCCATCGAGATGCTCTTCAACATGCATACAAAACTCATTACCATGCTTTTTTAAGGAATTCCTTGCAATCTTCTCCTCGGAAGGTCAATGTTCACTGCCACAATATCAATATCTTGTGGAAGACCTGAAGCGACAAAGAAACAAGAGAGTGGTTCTACAGTGGAATAATTCCTTTGCTTGAAGCAGGTGAACAACACTCCTGCTCCTGATGTTGGCGACCTAAAGACATTGCAAGGCACCAATAAATTGTACAAATAACATGGAAAAGGCCCCGACAAGAAGAGTTTCCAATCCGTGGCAACCACTGCGAAGAGAATGACATCCCACAACATCGCTCCAATGGAGCACCCCAACAAGAGAGAAACCCAGGATTTTTCAAATGCAAGAGGACACAAGAACCCATCCTCGCAGTAAAATTGATAGTTCTCACAAGCTTCCTGTGAGGAAGAAGACGAAAAATGTTGCAGGGAAAGAAGAAGAGCCCGAAACTGAAAGTTAGTACACACCAAGAGACCACCTCCTCACAGTCAAAGATTTCAAGGACACAGGCTGCATGGGAAATTCCAGAGGCCCAAATTAGACCATTCTGGGCGGAAGGAGATGAGTAGTAGGAATATGCCTTGCACCAGTGAGAGTTCTGGTCCTCATCCCCTAAGATGTTAATTGTATATCCAGAGAACATGAGAGTGGTCCCACAGTTGATTAATTATTTGGCTTGAAATATATCTCTGGGAGCATCAAGAGACCATTTCCTTACAATGAAACACTTCCGCCCAGAACGAACTAATTTGGACCTATGGAATTCCTACTCTCGAGCTGCAAAGCAACTATTGTGTTCAACATCGATATCTTTTCTGAAACCCCTTCTTTTGGTCTAGTCAGGGCCGCCATCGCCGAGCCGAGAAGTCCCCCCATTATGGTTGATTTCAATTTGGGCGCAGGAGTGGGAACAACATCTACATTTCCATCATCCATTGCTGTATCATCGTCCATCAGATCATCTTCTTCCGGCTCGAAATCGACCGCATCAACCTCTACGCTATCCATCAACGCATGCAGGTACGCTATCTGAGCAGGAGGGGTTGCCTTGGAATTCTTTGGCTTGAAATATATCTCTGGGTGCACCAAGGGACCATCTCCTTTTTTGCTCCTGGGCGTAGGGAGATGAGTAGTAAGAACATGCCCTGGAGTACTGGAACTTCTAGTCATCATGCCTGAAGGTGTTGACTGTATCTGGACAGAACTGTTGTCGAACTACTACCATAAGTTAATGAGAATTTCCATTTGTTCCAGATGATGTTTGAAATGAAAATTCAGAAGGGATAATATAACTCTCCGCAAATCTTGGTTTAATGCGTATCAATGGAAGATTTCCTCGAGCCTTTTGCTGATCAATGACAATCTCCACGGTTCCTGCGTAATGAGATGTTACCATTAAAGCTTGCTAATTGCATATTTAGAAAAAGTGCGAAGGTGGCGGTGGCGGTGACGACGAAGAGCGATTAAGGATTAGAGATTTCATAAAGGCGCCAAACGGACGACGCGTGAAAGAGATTGCATGATGCTTGAAATGAACACTTGGAAAGGATAACACAACCCTCCGTAAATCTTGGTTTAATTCGTATCAATGACAAATCTTTTCCAGCCTTTTGGACATTAATGAAAATATTAACGGTTCCTGCACGATGAGCTATTAACATTAAAGCTTAATAATTGCATATCTAGAAAGAAGTGTGAAGGTGGCTGGGATAGAAAAGAGCGATTAAGAATTTCACATTTCGTCGATCCGCCAACCCGCAAAAGAGATTCCAAGAAATGGCCAAGTATGGAAAGCGGCCGACTGGGCTTCAAAATAGGGTCACAAGTTATACTCAGGAGAAGTGAGGGGCCGATGGTCAAATTGTATGTCTCCAAACTTTTGACTGCAAAATGTGTAACACAGAACATGGCACAATGACGAATTTCGGCGGTCAATTTGTATATCGCAGAATTTCAGGTGCTCTTTGTAGGTAGCAGAACAATGGAAGTGCAGTTTTGAGCAAGCCTGGCTAGGAACCGACGATGGTAATAGTGGCCAAGTATGCAATGGGTAAGCAGTTGGTCGGACTCGTGATATAAAAGCAAGGGACAAACTCAAAACAAGGAATATTGATGGGCTTGAAAACAGTGCCACAAGTTCTACTCAGTAGACGCGAGGGTCCGATGGTCAAATTGTATGTATCCCAACTTTTGATTGCAAAATGTGTAACACAGAACATGGGACAATGACGGACTTCAACGTTCAATTTGTATATTGCAGAACTTCAAGTGTTGTATATAAAAGCATGAGACATTTGGAAAAATGACACATTCGGAAAAATGACTAAGTAATTAGAAAGGGAAAGTAAACAAGACAAATAAAGGGGAATTTGGTTGCCAATTTGTAGATCGAGGAAGTCCGGGTGTTGTTTGCAGGTGCCGGAACAATGGAAACGCAATGTTGAGCCCACCTACCTGGGAACTCACACTCCAAAAATTTTGCTGAATATGAAACAGGGAAGTGGCCAGTCAGACTCGTGATATAAAAGTATTAGTGCTAATATAAAGACGTGAATCTGCCAACCCCCACAGCTAGACATTTTCTGAAAAATGACTAAGTAACCAAAAAGGGAAAGCATAGGTAAAAAAGAAAGGGGATGCCAATTTTAAGAAGCGGGAATTGGTGTAAGAAAGCCCCATTGATGGTCTTAACAGTAACTATGGAGTGCATTAAATAGGTGAACATGCTCTTCAATCAAGGAATAGATAAAGCGAGCCATGCTTATAGTTTCCAGGATGTGTTTGTATAAGAGAAGCATCGAAAAGCCACAAGAAAATCAGCTTTGGGATGTTTAAATAAAATTACTGTACTCTCAACTTCATCGTAAGTATAACAACGACGAATTTGAATTTTAAGACAAATTTGAATTTTAATTTTCTGTGGTTGATATGATAGTTCCATTGGACTTCACATAGTATATATCATTTTATTTCAAAATATTCATGGAGATGAATTTTGCTAAGTTCGTCGATCAAGGAAAAGTGCTAAAACGAGCCACATACTACATTTGTGTCAGAGAGATTATATTTAAAGGCAAAGCATGTCCTGTATATTCTTTAAGATCATAAAAAAACCACCAAGATCCTGCATGTATCATTAAATTTCCAGAATGAAGCATATAACCAAGATCCAAGTAAACACCAAATGTATTGAAAGTCGAGGCACAAGACAATGAATGAACACAGAAGGAGCCAAGTGAGATCCCACAAGGGTCCATAGAGCAGTACACATCGACCAATGCATCAAACAATTTGATATATAAAATAAAACTCATGTGGCATTGGTTTTCTCTTACATATGGTATATGTTCCCATGAGAAAATAACTGGGGCCATGAGATATGAACAAAAGTCTGCCAAACACAAGACAACACAAAACCAACAGATCTTCGCCATTGTATCCCAACTATAACCAAACCCCCAAATGGGGAACAAGAAACTTGTCGATTACTATTTTACCATGAAGCAATATCACTATGGACATTTGCTTATGATAGTGCCATGTTCTATCACTACCAGTTTTAACGATGTCAAATTTCCAATATTATTGGAAATGCCTAATGGTTCTGCCCAGAGGGGCAAGCCATTTCGACGATTCAAAGGATGGGACTGAGTTATTCACAGTTGGATACTTTGTATGGGGTTTGTCCCCATGCTTCCCATTTCTTGATTGAACAATCCTATGTGCTTATACATCAACAATAAATGCACCTGCCTGTATGAATTCCAATGCCCAAACTCCCCAATCTTTATAGCGAGTTCTGAATATCTCAAGCCCATGCTTCAATCCATGTTGAGCCCTTTTTTTCAATTATGGCATCGAGAAAATGCAGATATCATACCATAAATGTATAGCTGGAGATCATCTTCTTTTTTATCTGGGTACCCAAAAAATGCAGAAATCCTGCCATGGCTATATAGTTGGAAAACATTTTTCCAATTTGGGCACCCGAAAAGGTGCAAACTCCTCCAACAAATATACAACTAGCCACCATTTTTTTTTTTCATTTGGACACCCCAAAAAATATGGAAAATTCTCACTGGGAGATGCAAAAAAACATCAAAATAACAACAACAATTTGATTTGTAGTGAGATTCTCCTTGTTTTTTCAAGTGCACAAAAAGAGACAAAATCTCCGGAAAGAAAATTTTACAGCCATAGATCTAGACTCCGAAGAACTGGAGTCCGACGAACATTCATTTGGGTATTGAGGCAAAATTACAGACACACATGATATTTTTTCATTTCCTACCAAAGCTTGATATGATTTTTTATTTTTTTCCAGCCGATATGCAGTATTGCATTGTCCTCATTTAAGGGAAATTTGCTATGTATCCGAAATTTTCGCAACATGTAGACACCGTTTGCCTTTTTCTGTAGGTATACTTCATATGGAAATTTTGCTAACCCAGAAGCACATATTGTAACCGAGGCTGTCTAATTGTACAATGTACGATTGTGTTTCCCACGGTTCAGATGGCAACATTGAGGTAATGTCTATATATGTAAGGGCATTTTTTACTGCATCGTAGACAATCAATTGTATCATAATTTATGAAAGCAGAAGCAGAAGCAGGAGAAGTGAATTTGCCACATATAGGATTGAAGGGGGTTGAGTACGCATTTGTTGCAACCAAAACACCCTCAACCTGGGCAAATGAGCATAGCAGTTAATATATTGAACAATATAATATACAACTGCACAACAAAAAAAAAGAAAAACTATAGAAAATTGGTGAAGGCAATTTGTATGAGCAAAGTGGGGATGAAACTGTAGATGTATAGGCACAACATTTGTAGAGCTAGTTAGTTTCTTTTGATGATGTACTATGTCTGTTCGCAATTCTGTTACAAATTTTGCTTGTGTTGCGCGAAAGATCCTTTCTTTAACATCTCTTTTATTTGTTATATTTTTGAAGAGCATAAGTGGAAATTTCCCTTTATGCAATTGTTGTTCCATTGAGGAAAACAAATTTGAATAGGTGTCAAACAATTGCAACTGCAACATGGAACAGTGCAATAGTTGTGTAACATAACCGAGATACATGGACATGTGAAAGTAAAGGACAAAACTGGATATGGAAAATGGTATCATTGCCTTGTCATTGTCAGAATCGCCATATTTTATATGGAGAATGTGTTGCGACCCAAGTTTTCTCGCGAGTGTGACAACTGCACCAATGGTTCTGATTGGGTAAGTGTCATTGCTCTGTGCAAGTTGGATGATAGTTTTGTTGAGGATGAAACAATATTCTGAACAAATAGCAAGATTTTTTTGCACAATTCTTTTTTCGTTGAGCGATATAATCAGATCACAATCACCACGGTCATATACTGTTTTGGGCAATATATTAAAATTTTGTAATGGATATCCCATTACCTGGCAATATCTTTTCTACATGTTTATGGACAAGTTGTGTGGGAATAGTCAGTGTGACTGTCATCAAGGCTTCATTGTCTGTCATGTCAACATGCATACTGGATCTAGTTTTTTTTTCCTTGTCCAAGTAGGTGCTATAGACAATCATTATGTCCCCAATGAACACTTGTCTAGTTCGACGACTGTTCAAGCCCTCTATTGAAAGTATTTTGGGTTTTATAAGTTTAGACCTGGTGACATTTTTTGAACAAGAAAAGTAA
Source organism: Picea engelmannii (assembly GCA_009831015.1). Taxonomy (NCBI): domain Eukaryota; kingdom Viridiplantae; phylum Streptophyta; class Pinopsida; order Pinales; family Pinaceae; genus Picea; species Picea engelmannii. The sequence continues at coordinate 81,774 of ML778761.1, forward strand.
TGTGAATGGTAGTCTGCATTATTTTTTTGTTTTATTTTTTCTAGGCATAAATGTACAAGTAGACGCACAACTTGGATGAAGTATGGAGCCAGAGTTTTGCAACCAGACCTCTTAGTCTATGAAACTTGTGCTATGTTCGACATCTCACTTGCGCTCGTTGATACTTCTTGTGAACTGCAAAGTATGTGTTGCATATGAAATCAACATATTTACCATGGCATAGATGAATAAATAGCCGAGGATATTTGTTTGGTAAACATATGAGGAACACAATGTATGAATCTTTACCTTTGGGCTGGTCGGACTGTTGATGTTTGCGATGATTGACTGCTCATGACCATGTCACTAGTCCAACTTTTTCTGATGCAAGCATGTGTAGATGAATATCAGAAGGACTAAATAAGCATATGCATTTTATATTGTCCATAATTGTTCTGAATGTCACATACAAGGTCGAAGGAGATGGAATACAAAATAAGGTGTCAAGGGATACTTAGGAAACATGAGGACCCGACAGTGAAATTGTATGCCTCATATTTTTTGACTGCAAAAATGTGTAACATGTAATAGGGGATGATAGGGGGGGTACAACGTCCAATCTGTATATCGCAGAACCTCTAAAGCTAGAGGCACGATCTTAAACCCGTCGGCCCGAGAACCCGCGATCGAAAAAGTGGCTAAGTATGGAACGAGGAAACTGTCGGTCAGAGTCGTGATATAGAAGCATGAGTATAAATGTGAACCTGTGAGTCTACCAACCCGCGCACCTAGACATTTTCAGAAAGACGACTAAGCAAAGCAACCAGAAAGTGAAAGTAGACGAGAAAAAACAAAGGGGAATTCGATTAAGTGTAAAAGAGGGAAAACAAAGGGATAATTGAAAGTGGAAAATTAGAAATGGGAAGGGCAATGTTTGGAAGCGAGAAGTCTCAACAAAGGACCATTGTTGCCAAATCATCGTTTTCTAGTCGAATATTATATGCACCCACCAATTTTGTGTGTTTGATTTACTAGCACAGTTGGTATACCTTTTCAAAGATTGTACTTCAACCCCCTCTGCCGTGGCATATAAGAATTCATCTTCCTGTCCAACAATTTTTTTTTTTCAATGTAGCAATGCCGAACATACAATGGACATGAAGGTAAGTTAGTATGCATAAATACATGTAAAAGAAAGAAATGCAGTTCTAGTTATTTCAATGTAGCAGCAAAGCGAATACAATTCACATGAGGATAAGTTACTATGTAGAAAGATACGTAGTATCTACATACAACAAAATAGGTGGAAAGTAATAGAACAAGTAGAACAAATATACAAACAATAAATGAAATACTAAACACTGGAATATGAAATAAGAGTAGAAGCATGCACCTTTGTAACTCCTCCTCTACATTTGCAACAAAGAGTCCATCGTCTTCTCTTGCTACTCTGTTTGTTTAAATGTAGCAATGCAAAAAAATACAATGGACATGAAAGAAGTTGGTATGCAAGAAGACATGTGAAAATAAATAAATAGAGTTCGATTTATTTCAATGTAGTGGCACAAAAAATACAAAGGACATGAAGATAAGTTATTATGTAGGAAGATACACAATATCTACATACAATAACTTATGCGAACACATATACAGACAATAGATGAAATAAAAAACAATGGAATATGAAATAACAATACAAGCATGTACCTTTGTAGCTCCTCTTCCATACTTGCGGTAAAGACTCCTTCGTTTTCTCCAGCTATTCTGTTTGTTTCAATGTGGGAACACACAAAATACAATGAACATGAATGGAAGCTGATATGCAGGGGAGAACAAGTAATATGTACATATAGTAAATGAGAATCAAGGAATAGAATAAAATATAGGTAGAAACATGAACCTTGCTTTTCTTCATCCATGGTTGTAATTATATAAATTTTTTCCTGCCCAAAATATATTACAAGCCAAAAAATATTAAGAAATTGCATGGCCATAGCTAAATGATTTTGGTTTTCTGTAGCAAAGTATCCAGATATGCTTTGAGACATGGAAATATAATTTTGCAGTATCTTTGATGTGCATCTCATATTTCAAGTACTAGACAAATTGTATCGTGGTCACACTAGTCTGTGTACAGGATAAAGAGGTTGTATTGTGATATGGGCACACTTCACCATATATGGTTAATAAGTGAGTTTTGCACATGTTTTATCTTAACAAAAAGACAATGGACATTGTAATTGCACATGTAGTTGTCCAATTATATGTTATGTCACTATTTTGTATCATGTTAAAACTGAAGTATCCTAGAAAGATAATGGTTTCTTCCAAAGGCAAATGGTGTGATGCATTCGAGAACACATTCAATATGCTATAAATGTTGCACGCCAAACAACATAGAAACTGGATACTGCAATTTGTAATCCACAGAACACCACTCTTGCTAGCACCATATCGGTATCCTTTTCCTATACAAGAACATTTTCCAAAGGCATGTAGGTATGGTTGAGAGCTAGGAAAAAAAAAATGGAGCAAAATTTAAGAGCAAGATAGGCGGGCACGGGACAAGCGTCAGATCTCGACTTCACCAGACACGACAAACGACAAAACCTCATGTCCACTTACGGGTACAGGACCTGAACACCGCAAAGTGAAAAAAAACAGCTCCAACTGCCGATGCAGGACCCCAACCCTGCAAAGCCGAAGTAAACAAAAGAAAACAGAAAGCAACAAACTAGCAAAGAAGCACAAACATGCCCAACTGCAGCCCCAGGACCTCAAACTCGTAAAATTGAGCCAAACAACAACAAGAAATAACCGACGAACCAACGAACCAGCGAACAAGGAATGACCACTGAACTAGTAAACAACATATGTATCTCCAATGATTACCAAACTGCAGGCCAATCACAGAAGAAACTTGAAACATATGAAGAGCATGCCAGTAGAAATAATCGAACATTATTGCTTGCAAACCGCAAAAAGTGAATAGTAAAGAACAAATATAAATGAAATTATGGCATCAAAACTTACCCCGAAACGATGAATGACAGAAGCACAGGTCGAATTGTGGGTGCAACACCTGGACCCTACAAAGTAATAAAAAACAACTCCAACTGTGCATGCAGGACCCCAACCCTGCAAAGTTGAAGTAAACAAAAGCAAGCAATAATCACCAACAGGTCCAACTGCAGGTGCAGGTCCTTAACCTTGCAAAGTTGAACCAAACAACAACAAGCAACAACCGATGAACCAATGAACAAGAAGCACCCACCAAACCAGTAAACAATGTATGTATCTTCAATGATGACCAAATTGCATTCCAATCATAGAAGAAGTATGAAACATACAATGGCTATGCAATTGGCGGTGGACAACAATATTTTCCAAATTCACTTCAACATTGTATGGAAAAGTTCGAGGAAAAATGTACTTTGAGAAGCCTATTTAGGTAAACATTTAAGGCTTTCAGGTTGTTTAAGGGCCTTGCGGTATGCAAACATTTAAGATGTCAGACATGTTTAAGGACCTCACGCTATGTTAACATTTAAGCTGTCAGGCCTATTCAAGAACCTCAAAAAAAGTGTCAATGCTCTAAACCTTCAGTATGTAAACATTTAAATACAAATACAAATAGAAATAATATTAAAAACATTAAAAAACAACGTCGATGCTCAAAAATTTCGGTATGTAAACATTTCAGTAAAAATGTAATAAAAATTAATACGCCTTTGACAGGGACTAAAAAAGAGCGTCTAAGCTGAAAACTTTGGATATCTAAACATTTACAACATTGGGAACAATGAAGCTGGCAATAAGACCTCCAATATATTCTCCAATGAGACGATGGCATATAAGGTTTTTTTTATGATATAAAAAGTAATTTTTTTACTTCTATAGTTTGAACAATACAAATGATGCAAAAATTTATAGTCAAAGGACATATTAATACGAAGTCAATGAGTTATCGATCGCTATAGTCCCTCTACGCCTTCGACAGGGACCAATAATCCCAACTTCAAAACACATTAATAAATATAACACTAAAAAAAACACATACACATGTATACATGTATTCAATTTAAAACAAGTACATTCATCATCTCACAAATATAATGGTTGAATTCAAAGCATTTACATCTCGTTAAATACATGATGTTCACGAGTCTCCCAAAATATGGAAAAACTATTTTAACTCACATTTGAAAAGGGGTATTTAGAAACAGATAATTAACCTTATTTAATTGCTATTTATTTTAATTAGGACTAATTGTTATCCAGACTTAGTTAGGATTGTGGACTTGTTAATTGCATAGATGGTACTCACAAAATTAACAACTCGAATCACTATGTGTTGCTAATAAGAGGAATGTGGGAATGATCCCTCAAAATTTTATAGCACCTATTCACTTTCTCTAATGTCATTTTCCTTCCTTATGAAATCCAACAAAGGATAAGGCAAACAAAGGAGGTCTCTTGATCAAGTGTAGTTGCACATACTACCCTTAAAAAAGATTTTAAGTTATATGCTTTTTATGGTTTTTAAACATTTTTCTATTATTTATTTATTTATTTCTAAATTAAGTGTTGAAGATGAAAAGAAACTAAAGAGAGATAAAAGGTTGTTTAAAAGCAATAACTAAACTAAAATGAATGAAAGATCAATAAAAGAAATGTACAAGGTTGCTAAAATAATGTACAAGACTACTAGAGAAAAAATGCAAAAAATGAAAATACACCGAAGTAGGAGTTAAATAAATATTTTTCTTTTGAAATATATTATTTTTATGATTTTCTTCTACATAAAGAAAAAAAAATAGAAAGCAAAGAACAAACAAGAACAAGATAGATTTGCTTGAATCAAATCTAGAACGAGTAGCAATCTTCTTGAATCTTCTTTTTGAAACTTTGAACCATGGAGACTCTGGTTCCTCAATCAGATCTGAAACAAAGTCTTAGATACCTTGAAATTAAATGGTTCCCCAATATGGTCACCAAAAATGTTGATGTTTAGATTGGTTAATATCCAAACAACAATCTCACGAGGATATATACCCCCCTGCGTTTTTATAAAGGTGGCACTCCTCTATCATAATCTGAAAGAGTATCTGCTCTTTATGTGCAACAAGTAACCTCTTAACAATAAAATATTGAAGAAAAACTTCAATATCAGAATAATGTATGCTCAACGTCATTTATACAACCCTGTAAATCACATGCAAGTAGAGGATACATCCATATCTTCTCACAATAAAAAGGATGAAGTGGTTTTGATCATTTCAAATAACTTTAAATGAGTTATGCATTCAAAACTGAAAAGAATTTGATAGACACACTCCAAAAATCTCACACTAAAAAATCCCAAGATTCGAGAAATCATTAAAGCTATACCCCAAAATAGTTCTCTGTGGAGTTTATTAAATGAAATATATGTCTCATTACAAAGCATTCAATAAACCAATTGACTAATGTTTCAGAAACAAAGCTTGTCAAACACAAGGATTAAATCTGAATGAATCAAATAGACAATCCTGGATTACATTTGGCAGTCACCTATATGTCTATAAATACTCCATGATCTTATAGAGAATAAGTATAGGAAGAACAAAAGAAAGACACTCAAAACTCAACCTTATGCTCAGTTCATAAATTCAAGCATAAGGCCTTGAGAAAATAGCGTAGAAGAAGAAGCAAGAAAATTGGAGATCTATGTTTGTTGATAAGAAGCTTGACTACATGTTGATGGTTGGACCTTTATATCCTAATCTTCTGATTTCCCTCTAACCCTATTTTTTATGGTCTCTTTTAAAATATGCTTACAATGCTTCTTGAAGTTGTTAGGGTTTTGGTCTTTCTAGGAACTTCCATACGTTTTTATTCTTGGAGTAACCACCTTAATTAATGCTTCATTTAAATCTCATTAATGAGTTTATGTCATTAAAATGCATGCCTTGAACTGGGGCCCATTTCGTCTTTAATAAAAGTTTTTATATAAACTTTTATTTATCAATTTTTAAACTGGCTTCCTTTAAAAAAGAAGCCCGTGTTTTAAATTTTTGAGCATGATAGTTGATCTTTCAGCCATGAAAAACATTCTAGGAGAAATCTTCATCATCTCATCTTTCCAACGATTCTTCTTGAGTAAAATTTGGAGGTATGGATCTTAATTTATAGCCTCGGGAAGTCGAGGTTCCAAACAAATTTCTCAGCAAGTCATGATATTTAACTGACTGATATTTTAATTTTTGGAAGAATTATAACCAAATTAATCCATTAATACCTATTCCATTGTCTTCCTCATCGAATTATCTTTCCAACAAGATATAGTTTTCCCAAAACAAACACCCGGATCTTGAGTGATAAGCTCTGGAAGATCACTGCTCAACACTCGTCGATCTAGCTCGTGGATCAATCTTGACCTTTGATTTAGTTTCACCCTTTTAAATCCCACATTAATTTTTGTGGTTGAAACATTGGTTTTTATAATGCAAATTCCTTCCTTAGTATTCATGTTAAGTAAGGGAACTTAAGGGAATCATGCCTTAGCTTAGCTCTTAGTGCCTTAGAAAAGTTTATATACCGATAGTATTTTGGTTATCCAATCACTGCCCAATCATCTCCCAATCAACCTATGGATATCTGACACATCATGTCCAATCACCATCTAGTCACTTGCCATGTGTCACTTGGATATATGCATAGAAAACTTAGGACAAGAGAAATAATATTGAAATAATATGAGGAATTTGCGGGGTTACATGAATGTGGAGGTAGGTAAGGTGGAAATTAATGGTAAAAGAGGTCGTGAAAATGTTTAAGTATAATACTATAGTATAGAGTATAAGAATGGTTCAGTCATGGTAAGAATAGTAAGAAATCACCGCGTACTTGCGGTAAGAGTTAGTAAGAATGAGTTGTGAAAAATTGTAAGTGTTGAGAGGAGAGGTAAGAGGTAGTAAAAAGAGTTGTAAATTTTCTAAGTGATGAGAGTTTATCGGACGGATGGAGGGGCATAGTACACAAAAGAATGATCACTGAATCGTTGATTTATGGAGGTAAGACTTGGGAAAAAGAGTTGTAAAAAATTCTAAGTATGGGTGCATAATGGGGGTAGTGGAACTCAAGGGTGCGTTGTGAGGGTCGTATAAATGAGGTATAGTTGTAAGAAATATCACCGACCCATGGTAAGTCATAAGAAATATGACTTAGTGCTGGAGACAGGTTATGTGAAATATGGAAAAGAAAAATGAAAAGAATTACGTGAAATATGGAAGGAAAATGAAAAAATAAATATAAGAAAGGAAATTAGAAAATGGGAAATGGGAAAGAAAGAAAAATGGAAATTGAAAAAAGAAAATGGAAATGGAAAATGAAATAATGGAAAAGAAATGGAAATGAAAGAAAATGAACGTAGAAATGGTTAAGTAAGGAAAGAGCATGGAGAGGAGAGTAAGGAATGAAAGGTAGAAAAATGACTAAGTTTGAGAAGTGAAGGGACTAGGAGAGTAATGAGAAAATGAGAAAATGGCTAAGCAAGAGATGAGAAGAGAAATGAAGGGATAAGAGAGGAAAAATGGATAAGTATGGATATGGATAAGAGATGGAAAGTGTTAAAATGACTAAGTATGAGAAGAAAGGAGAAAGGAGAGGGATAAAGGGGTACACAACTTTTCATTCTTCGAAGTTCTTCTTCCAATCTCCCTGTCAGAATTATGGACAAAATTGTGAGTATATTGGGCATATAGTGTCGTATTTTGATTCTGTGAAATTCATGCCAAAGCTAAGACCGAGGGCTAAACCATGAAATTGTGAGCATGCACAAATTAGTCCTTCTGATAATTTTTTTTAACTTCAAAGAGCGGAATTTGAGGTGACCAAGTTTTCGATCAACAATAATATATGACATTAGGGAACAAAATGCACTTTTCAAAATAAAATGTTTATAGGGTGAACATCAAAATAAAATGTCTATAGGGTGAACATCAAAATATAAGATATGAACATGACAAACAAAGGAGGGTCCCATTACCTAAAAAAATTAATGCACTTTGAGCCTACATGGGTTGTGAACCCTTCATGGTGTTGATGATTGCAGCTCTGTGAGACATTCTACAGCTTACAAACATGAGAGATGTTGATCATTGCAACTATGTAATATATTCTTCAGCTTACAAACCTGAGAGAAAGCCCATGAGAGGGGTGTGTGGTTCCTATCTGAGATAGAGCTGGAACGTAGAGATGACATCCTCCTTACAGAGAGTTGAGAAGAAATCTTGATGATTCCCCTGTGTAACACAGTGATAAAGGTGATTTGCAGAGTTGGACATGCCTGTGGCTAAGCACAAGGTGAACGTGTGAAATCCCAAAGTGTTCGGTGCACCGTCATGAGAACATAAATAAATATGATATATTAGCCTCCTTTGAGCATAACCGTTGACGAGAAAGTCCAGATGACTCTCATGTGTAATGCATTGGGAAAGAAGATCTGTTGAGTGGATGTGCCTGTGGACGAGCACAGGTGAACGTGATCCTAGTGGCTGAGCACTAGTGAAGAAGTGGTTCTTCTGTGTAATGCAGTGAGCCAGAGATATGTACATCCATATGGATGTGACCCTAGTGGATGAGCACTAGTGGGTGTATAAGATCCCTTTCTATATTGTTCAAGAGTCATACCTACTTGTAACCCTAATTGTAATGTAAAGGGCACATGTCGGCCCCACCTTAATGTGATTGGTAATTATTGAAAAAGATAATGAATCTGGTTAATATTAATTATATTATAAGCTAGTGAGGTTGGCCCTATTGTGTCAATAGACACTTTTGTTGACAAGTTCAGTTTAGTATAAGTAAAGGTAAATTCCCCATTGAGGAATCATATCCTTCACATGAGTTTGGAAATTTCAGCAAGTACATCTTCTTGGGAAAAGTGCACACCTCTCTTGGGCGCTAGAATTCTAGGGTTTGAGCACCCTCTTGTGTGCTAGGTCTTATTGGTGGTGAAGGTATTTCTCTTGAAGAATATAGAAAAGGATTTGGATGGGTTTTCTTCCCTTGTTGAGAAGGGTTTCCCAGGATACTTCTTGTGTTCTTATGCATGGTGTTTCTTCTTGTGATCTTGGTTGCTGCGACATTATTATTTATGGTTAAGACAAATGATAAAAATGAAATGAACTACATGCTTAAACTGGATTATTGAAAAATCAACATGGAATCAGAGCATAGGTCTTGAAGAACCCATTGCAAAAAACTTCAAGGCAAACCGTCCTCTTTTTGCAGAACCGTACGACCCTCCTAGGGTTTCCAGAAATTCCGTACGACCCTCCTTCTTTCTCAGTTTTAACCCTTAATACTTGGACATTGGGGATATTTTTGGCATAGGAGAGTAATACCTCCTCCAAGCGAACCTCCATAAACTCTTAGAATGAAATTCTAAGCAGTTTCAATTTTTGACCCTAGGGTTTCTAGGGTTTCGCTACATTTTGCATAAATTTCAATACTAGGGTTGTTTCAACTCATTGAAGGAGCTCTCCAGCTCACCAGTGTTATCTCATCTTTCAAAGGATTATTGTTGGCAGTCATAAGTCTAAAAAAACCTAAAATTTCTGGCCTAGCCTAGCCGTTAGGTTTTCTAGCCTAATTGACAAAGGGTTGTGAAGAATCTAAAATTATGATGAACAAAACTGTGATGGAAGTTAAGCTTGACGGATCAAGCAACTTCAAGTTTCTGGAAGACAAGACTTCAAAGGAAGACTTATTGTGGGTAATAAAAAAAGGTGTCATTGTGACATACCTCCTTCATGAAGATGTCAAGAGGAAAAAGATCAACCAGAAGCCATTGGAGAAATCATATCAGCACCCTCAGGTATGCACTTGTATATATATTATTTGTATCATTGTCATGAGGGAAATTGTAGGAGGAAGGAACCTTTTGCTGAAGGCATGGATCCAGAGGGATCTTAGTGCGTTCAGAGGAACAACACACTCAAAAGTTAAGACTCCAGGTTTGATTGTTGTAGTTGTCATTCTTCTAACCTATATTTCTAAAGTTTGCTACATTGTAAGAAGGTGTTGTAGTCGTGACAACAATCCTTAAATTGTTTTAATTCTAGAGATGCACTCATTATTCTCCTTTATGAGATATTATTGTTTTGGTTCCTCTTGTTTTCTTGTTCCAGATAGGTTAACAATAAAGGAAGATGTTTATCCTTTAGAGGGAGCCACTTGACTCAGAGGGAGTCAAAACTATTCGAGAAAGAGGAAGATTAGAACCATCATTGGGGAAACCAATGCAATAATACATGATAAACATATTTCTATGATTCTATGGGCAGAAGCATGCATGACACAGTATATGTTCAGAACACGAGTCTTCACCAGACTTTGAAAAACATAAATCCCAAAGAAGCCTTCACCAGAGTCAATCCTGAGATTGAACACTTTAGGATAGTTGGGTGCCAAGTGTATTTTCTTGTACCCAAAGAGAAGAAGTCCAAGCCAAACCATTCAGGGAGAAAGGATACATTTATGGGATAACATTGAATCTTCGAAGAAATTCCAGATCGACATCCCTGGTCAGAGACAGATTGAGACAAACATAGATGTTGTCCCTAAAGAAGAGATAACTTTTCAAAGATCTAGAGAATCTCAGATGGAGATTGACAGCGAGACAATACCTTCTCCCCCTTCAGCAGTACATAGGGAGACACACATTATTCCAGCTGATCCAGTTTCTCAAGTTGATATGTTCAGAGATATTGCAGTAGGGAATAAAAGGCCTATCTAGGCTCACTCTACAGGAGGCAGAGAAACATACAAGCTTCTCAAGGCACATCCCGAGACAACAAAAAATATTTTTGAGCTATCCTTTAGTCATGAGTCACTTCATTGATTCTGAGCCTCCTTGTCTTGGAGAAGCAACATGATAATAGGTATATAAAGATGCCATAACAGAGAAATACCAGTATATCTTAAAGAATGATGTATAAAATATTGTTCATAGACTAGAAGGGAAGTCTGTGGTGACTTCCAAGTGGATCTAGAATATCAAGCATGCAGTCGATGGAAGTGTCGAGAAATACAAAGTGAGATATACAACTAGAGGATTCTCACAAACAAAGGGAGTTGTCTATGATGAGACACTTGATCTAGTAAGCCCAATACAATTCCATGTGTACTACCATGTATGAGTTGGAAACTATATCAGATGGATTGATTCTTGATGAGTTTGGGTTTCAACAAGAGTGTTGCTGATCCAAACCTATATTATTACAGTGTTGGCGACGAGAGCCTGATTTTGATGACTTATTCATAAATACTTATTGTTGGATATAAGTAAGCTTTGAATTCTGATTTCAAGATGAAGGATCTAAGTATATAGCATCAAGTGTGCGAAGCAATGTGGATTCATAAGCTTCTGACATATTTGCTTGACCATGAGATGGATCCTATGATGATAACCAAGAGCCATGTGTAAATATCCTTGAGAACCCAGTGTTTCCTGGTGGATCGAAACACAATGAGATGAAATATCCTTATATCAGAGATATGATGCAAAGGAAAATCGTACACATGCAATACGTTCCTACACATGAGCAGATTGCAGACATCTTCACCAAACTAACTTGGTGAAGAAAGCCTCCCTAGTTGAGAGAGAGTGTCGATGAATCCCACCAAGACAAAATTCAAAGTACATCTGTGTGAGACTTGGAATGATGAAGAATGCCTCCCTAGCTGAGAGGGAGTGTTGATGATTGCAACTATGTGAGACATTCTCCAGCTTACAAACCTAAGAGATGTTGATCATTGTAGCTATGTGAGATATTCTCTAGCTTACAAACCTGAGAGAAATACCTTGAGAGGGGTGTGTGGTTCCTATCTGAGACAGAGATGGAACGTAGAGATGACCTCCTCCTTACAGAGAGTTGAGAAGAACTCCAAATGATTCTCCTATGTAACGTAGTGAGAAAGGTGATATACAGAGTTGGACGTGCCTATGGTTGAGCACAAGGTGAATGTGTGAAATCCCAAAGTGCTGGGTGCATCGTTGTGAGAATAGAAAAGAATATGATGTATTAGCCTCCTCTGAGTAGAAGAGTTGATGAGAAAATCCATATGACTCTCCTGTGTAATGCAATGGGAAAGAAGATATTTTGAGTGGAAGTGCCTGTGGACGAGCACAGGTGAACGTGATCCTAGTGGCTAAGAACTAGTGAAGAAGTGGTTCTTTTGTGTAATGTAGTGAGCCAGAGATATGGACATCCATATGGATGTGCCCCTAGTGGATGAGCACTAGCAGGTGTATAAGATCCCTTGCTATATTGTTCAAGAGTCAGACCTGCCTGTAACCCTAATTGTAATGTAAAGGGTATAGGTCGACCCCACCTTAATGTGACTGGTAATTAATGAAAAAAATAATTAATCTGGTTAATATTAATTATATTATAAGCTAGTGAGGTTGGCCCTGTTGTGCCAATAGACACTTTTGTTGACATGTTCAATTTAGTATAAGTAAATGTAAATTCCCCATTGAGGAATCATATCCTTCACATGAGATTGGAAATTTCAACAAGTACATCTTCTTGGGAAAAGTACGCACCTCTCTTGGGCGCTAGACTTCTAGGGTTTGAGCACCCTCTTGTGTGCTAGGTCTTATTGGTGGTGAAGGTATTTCTCTTGAAGAATATAACAAAGGATTTGGCTGGGTTTTCTTCCCTTGTTGAGAAGGGTTTCCTAGGATACTTGTGTTCTTGTGCATGGTGTTTCTTATTATGATCTTGGTTGCTACAACATTATTGTTTATGGTTAAGAAAAATGCTAAAAATTAAATGAACTACATGCTTAACCTAGCTTATTAAAAATCAACACATGGTTCATACAAGCACCTTATAACTCCCCATTTACCTCCATATAAATCGCATATCATTCTTTATGCATCCATAACACTTTATACCCCTTATCATAATAAATAAAATGCCATACATAGAACAAAAATAATCAATGAAATACATTCACAAGTAACCATAATGATGCCCATAACATCATCATAAGTCAAAACACATGTGCCAAAACTACCATAAATATGTATATATTTAAAAATGAAATCCATTTGTCCAAACAGGGTAATTATGTCATCATCTCGATCACTTTGGTTGAGTGGTTAAGGCTTGTGCCTGTTAAGTACATGAGGTTTCCTCATGAGGGTTCTCTCTCACATGACAATCAAATGGGGTGGTAGGTGCGAGAGGGGTTATTTATAACCTTAGAGGGACAATAGTATATTCCTATGCGTGGAGCCTTGGTATCTCTAGTAATAATGTGGTTGAAGATTATGTGTTATTGCAAGGGTTAATTTAGCCAAAAATCTCAATATTTCAAGCCTTATAGTGGCAGGGCATTCCAAAATATTTATTAGGCATTTTTTCTCCAACTCATCCTTGATTTTTTTCTGGTTAGCATCGATATTTGAGAGAATCAAGCACACTAAAGAATCATTTGCAAAGGTGAATTCCTTCCACATTTTGCGTAAAAATAATACATAGGTCTATCACCATGTAAACCTAGCCACTCAAAAATGTTTTTGGGTTATAATCATCTATGGTAAGGAATACAATCAATCAGTTCCTTGATTAAGCAATGGAAGGCCCACATATCATCCCATTGAATCGACACATGGAGTACCACATACCTATCAACTCCCACAAAGAAAAGTTTTATGTGATGAGAATCCTCACTTTTGTCCCATGTTTGTATCATATCTCATGTTGTTCAGTGAGTACTCTGCCCTGGCATGATGTACTCATTGTATCTTATATTTTGATGTTCAAAGAGCGGAAAATCAAGGTGACCAAATTTTCGATCAACAATAATATATGACATTAGGGAACATGAGGCACTTTTAAAAATAAAATTTCTACAGGGTGAACATCAAAATATAAGATATGAACATGACAAACAAAGGAGGGTCCAATAACCTAAAAAAATTAATGCACTTTGAGCCTACATGGGTCGTGAACCCTCATGGTTCATACAATCACCTTATAACTCCCCATTTACCTCCATATAACTCCCATATCATTCTTTATGCATCCCTAACACTTTATACCCCCTATCATAATAAATAAAATGGCATACATAGAAAAAAAATAATCAATGCAATACATTTGCAAGTAACCATAATGATGCCCATGACATCATCATAAGTCAAAACACATGTGCCAAAACTACCATAAATATGTATATATTTAAAAAATAAATCCATCTATCCAAAAAGGGTAAATATGTCATCATCTCGATCACTTTGGTCGAGTGGTTAAGGCTTGTGCCTGTTAAGTACACGAGGTTTCCTCTCGATGGTTTTCTCTGACATGACAATCAAATGGGTTGGCAGGTGCGAGAGGGGTTATTTATAACCTTAGAGGGATAATAATATATTACTATGTGTGGAGCCTTGGTATCTCTACTAATNCAATTATAATCCCTTTTAACCAAATAATCCAAGTGTTATATCAATGTAGAATTATCATCCAATAATGAGCAATGAACAAATGAACAATCATACACATACACAGTACACTAGTGTTTTACGTGGAAACCCAAAGCAGGAGAAAACCACATAATGATTTTTCTTATATGTCTTGAAGAATTACATTCATTGGAAGCACCGACTTCCTTTGTTTTCCAGCTACAATTGGAAGGAGGCTCCAACCTCCTAGTTTCTCAGGCTACAACTCGAGGGAAGCTCCAACTCCTCAATTCTCTGGCTACAACCCCCTATGTTCTCTGACTACAATTGGAAGGTGGCTACAACCACCTGTCCTTGCCCCGTCCAACCACCCTGAAGTAGAAGTAGAATGATGGAATCACTGTCACACTATCACTGTGAGATATACTGCTGTAAACATGTACCAATAAACCTGAACCATGCATCAACCATGCATAAACCTGTAATCAACCTGTACCATAAACAAGTGCATCAACCATGCACCAACCTGTACCAAACAACTTGTAATCAACCTGTACCATAAAATAATGTATCCAACCATGTAAAAATCACATGTCACCTACTCATCAACTATGACTCATCAATATGTACCAACCTCATCAACTATACACCTCATGTATGTGCCAACTCATCAACTACTTGTCTCAACCATGTACCTTAACCAAAAGCCCTCATCAATTTCATCATCCAAATATGATTTGTAAATCTGTAATAGACCTGGTGTATATTTTCACATACCTACAAACCTTCCTTAACTTTAACAACAAGAGACTAGCATTTCCATCAAACTTTTCTTTAGTCTCACATGACTAGTTTTGGATTAGTCAACAACCCCAACTTGAAATAATCATAACTATGTACCTGTAATGAATAAAGATTTGAAACTGATACACAATGTTCTTCAATGTGTTTTATGCAATTCCTCCAGGTTTCACTACTTGAAACCTCTCAGAAAAGGAGTTATAGCAAAAATGACATACCTTGCTGAATTCTGGCTTATTCTAGAGAGCGACCTTGTAGAGCGTGCCCCGCACGGTATATTTGTTGAATAGATATGAAAATGTTACAAAGAATACTAAATAATTTACTATAACCAATATATTTGGTCTTATTGAATTTGGATCTGTTATGAAGAAGTTATGACTTTTTTTCTTCGGAAACACCTGTTTTAGACTAGTTTCAGGACTATCCACAAACCCTATTTTCCACATAGTGTAAATCCAAAAATGCAACGACCCACAAGCTGATTTTTTTACCATAGATACTTGGATATGTTTCCTCAATGGAATAGAAATTTCACTGTCTGAATCATTATAGAAAAAAAGTTATTGAGAAAATGGTGAGATGACCTGTAAATAACATACCTTAGAAAGCATCATCAAAAGAATTTATCCTCCCTTGATTTCCTGCCTTATTTTCTTCACTTTCCCTTTGAAATTCGGCTTAGATATCCTTTGGTTACCTCAGAAACCTATAGATATTCAATATTCTCAAGTGTGATCTAAAATGAGAGAGCCTTGCCTCTTATTTATACTCTCCAAGTAGCTTCCTTAAAAACATCTTCTAGGTCACTTTNNNCACTTTCCTTATTTTAGGGTTAACCCACTTCTAATTTCTCCATTAAATTTATTATTTAAATAATTTATTTTGTATTCAATTTGAATTATAGTACACTCATCACTTCACTTTATTATTTACCTTCTAAAATCTCTTAAACCACTTTGACTACTTTGACCTTTTGGTGCTTCTAGATGACATATGAGGGTCCTCCAACTTCGTAAGGTCATAACTTTCAAACCGTGAGGAGTTATGTGACGTTCCACATACCAAAATAAATGGAATTACATTTAATGTCCATATATAATAGTATTACTTGAAAATATATCAAAAATCATACCATTATCCATCGAACAAACTTGGGTCCATTACCCAAACCCGAGTTCTCCAACTTCTTATGGCCATAACTCTCTAACCGTGAGGAGTTATGTGAAGTTCCACATACCAACATAAATGGAATGACAAGCACTATCCATCTAGGATAGTTTCACTGAAAAATTCACTGACCTTCATCTCATTATTCCACAAATAAACATGGGTTCTCTAACTATACTTCTAGGATAACTCAATCCACAAAGCGTCTTCCCGTGAGGGCTTTCACCATAAGGGGACCACTTTCGAGTTCATCCTTTGTGCTATAGTGCTTTATTCAAGGGTTGAAATCAATGACAACCAAACTTGATCAACAAAATTTATCCAAAAATCTCAATATTTCAAGCCTTATAGTGGTAGGGAATTCCAAAATAATTATTAGATATTTGTTCTCTAACTCATCCTTGCTTTATTTATGGTTAGCATCGGTATTTAAGAGAATCAAGCACACTAAAGAATCATTTGCAAAGGTGAACTCATTCCACATTTTGAATGAAAATAATACAAAGGTGGATCACCATGCAAACCTAGCCACTCAAAATTTTTGTTGGGTTATAATCATCTATGGTAAGGAATACAATCAATCAGTTCCTTGATTAAGCAATAAAAGGCCGGCATATCATCCCAATAAATTGACACATGGAGCATCACATGCCTCTCAAGTCCCACAAAGAAAAGATTTATGTGATGAGACTCCTCACTTCTGTCCCACATTTGTATCCTATCTCATGTTGTTCAATGAGTAATTTGCCCTGACATGATGTAATCAAGGTGGGAATATGAACATGATGTATGTTTACGAGTATTGGTGCCAAAGATCCAGGCTTGTCCGAGAGTTTTTAAGATTTGGACACCTCTTGGAGCTACTCTGTGTAAATCCTCTGTTTTATGTGGTGTCCCTGCTGAATGGATTTTGGTGGAGCTCACCCAACCCTCCTGGTTTTAGGCACAATCTTTTTCCTATGAGTTTGTGCACAAAAGAACAATCATAATTGAGGTAAGCTCTTTATTGAATGTGAATTCAAGTTGGTTCTTTGGTTATATAGATTTGGTGGCTGCATCAGGGTTTGACCTTGGGAGTTTTGGCTATCATCAAGTCGACCTCAATTCTAATTTGGTTCATATCAGGTTGAGTCAATGCCACAAGTCGAACTTCATTGAGAACATGACATTCTTCTCACTAAGTTGTGGTCACGACATTAGAGCTAGGCTCATGGATTACAAGGAGACCAAGGAGACCATGAAAGATTTATGGAGACATGAGGATTCCATTAAGGAACATGGTAGCACTTTGTAGTCACTCTCTAAGAATATTTCAGTGCAAGCAAATAGTTCCAATTTCAAGGTGGAGATCGTTATGGATATCCTTTTACAACAAAAAAACACATTAATGATTTGAAAATTGAAATTCAAGAATCGTGCCACCTTCTAGTTCAATTATCCACTAAGAAACATGTTGGATCCCACACTATGGCTCATTCGAAAAAAGCCATTCTCTGCCCATCCAGAGAGGGCAAATAAAATCCAAATTCATTCAACTCAAGAGAAAGGGCAAGTAATTCCATACCTGGCAACATAAGACATTGATGCAACAACAAAAGACAAGGAGACAATAATTAGTTGAGTCACTTTCTGACACTTAATCAGATATGTTTTTTAAAGTTTATAGGATTTTAGCTATCTTTTGTCAAGTATATACTACTATATATTATAGAGTAGTGATGTACTGAAATCTTCCCTCAACTGGCGACCTTAACATAGTCAATATTTTTTTTCGATGTGAAAACTTCATGCAAGAACCCAATTTTAATGTATCTTTGATGTGAGCTTAGCTGCAACCTTTATTTAATACAAATTCCCCAATTTTGGTTTTAAAAAAAAGGTATATCATCATAACAATCCACGAACAATTCACCATCAAAATACATAATCAAATTAGACGTTGTTTTGACCGAGGATACACTAGTACATAAAACAAATTTTATTATTAAAAATTGACTAAAATCTAAGCATAAACAACTATTTTTAAGGATATGATTGTAGGTTTTTTTTTGTGGCATTCATACTTTCCTTTGGTTGTTTTATTTGAAATTACGACTTATGTATATTACAACTAATGTTGTGATTAAAAAAATTACGACTAACAAAAAAAACTAAATTGCATGACTAACGTTTTTAATCATTTTTTCTAGTCTTAAAAAAGTCACTTTAAATATAATTTGATTGTAATGCACATTAATTACAACCATAGCAAAGTAAGATGAAAAATTTATTAAAAAAATATAGATAATATTTTCAAATGTAATAATTTATTCTTAACTTTTAGTTGTTTATACTTATACATTTTTGGAATACACCCAATAAATATATATATATATTTACAGAAACGGTTAATGGATAATATTAGGTACTTGGCCTAAATGCCAAAATTTGGGTTACAAAAAGTGGGGCTGAATCCCTGAGTGCCTCACCACCCAGAAAGATCATGGTGCTTATGCTTAGTTCACATCTTTTTTTAGTTGCAACTATGAGATCAATTTCAATGATTTTACCAAGCTTGTGGATACAAACGAATTAGTTTAATAATAAACAACAAAACATGACAACCAGCTGATTTAAGGAATTGGATCCCATGTTTCTTCTTCGTCCCTAATCATGACCCCAGCAGAAAGAAGCGCTGCTTTATTGGCTTCTAGATACGCGTCCTTATTGTTTACTCTCAACACGTGGAAGAAATTCAAATTCTGAAATGAGTCTCCCAGGTCTTTTATTCTAGAGATCAGCCTTGCAAGTCTTAAGTCCAATGGCGGAGAATTTATCACCATTGTGTTAATAATAACCTAAGAGTCCCCAAATACATTTGCCTCCCTGATGTTCAACCCTTTAAGGAACTTGAGGCCTTGGAAAAGAGCCAATGCCTCAGCTTGAATGCTGGAAGAGAGGCCCAAGCTCCATGCAAAGTTGTGAATCCTGGTGCCATCTGGTTTCATTATGACACCTCCTGCTCCAGCCCTTACTGGATTTCCCTTTGCTGCCCCATCAAAGAAAAGAAAATGTCTCGATTGGGTTGCAATCCGGCCCTGGAAATCCTTTTCCGTTTCCCTAATTTGCCAATCCTTGGAGAGAGAGATAGTGCTTGCAACTTTTTGGAATTGAAGGTCGAGAGAAGAGCCCTAGAGGATGTCTTGCTGGCTTAAGTTTGAATAATCTTTTTTCTCTCTCAGACACTCTTTTAATTAGCATTTTATCCTGACTCCTACAAGCTTGGCATCCTGCTCATAATTTCTAAAAATCCTTTTATTCGTTCGAGCCAAATCTGCTAGCAAATTATTTTTGGGAGGGAAGACCAAGCAACTTTGATAGCCTTTTTTTTAGGGGAGGGACCAGGGTACCTATTCAACCAATTTGCAAAAAGTTCAGGGGTGGAGCTTGGAAGAGAAAAATTGGAGTACCAAATACCCAACATCTCGAACCAGGTTTGCAATGTGAATTTGCATTCTAGCATCAGATCAGTAATGCTTTCCTCTTTTTCCCTGCACAGGCTGCACCTTGAAGGACCGTGGACACCTCTCTTTTGCAAGTTTTCATCAGTCACGATTTTGCTGTGGCATAACAACCAACAAAAATGATCTATTTTGGGTAAAGAGGGATAGTGCCATATCCCTTTCCATGGCACAGGGTTAGGAGCTACATGAGGACGCTCATACAGTTTGACATAGCCTTGTGCCACGGTGTATCCACCGATCTGCGATCCCCAACCTCTTGAATCGATTTTTCGTGCTTGCGTTGGAGCCATACCATGTAACTTGGATAGCAGAAGATCGTGATCTTGCAGGAGCTCCAGGGGCGTTTGGATGCGTTTCCAACCAACCTAGATTGGGCCATGCCAACTGGAGATATCCCACAGAGAGAAAAGGCCAACCTCATTAATCCATTTGCGCAGCGACTGGAGAGAGATGCAGTGCACCAACGGGTCATTGTTCATCATTCTATCAGTCCACAGATTGATCCTTTTACCATTGCAGAGAATCCAAAATGCATGGGTTTTGATTAGAGGGCATGCTTTGACACAGAGTTTTAGGAAAGGTGAGTTTAATTGAGGAAGAGGTTTATCCAAGCAGCGAGAACGCTTACCTTTGAAGTATTTTTGCTAAAGGGCCAATTGAGCCTAGCTTGGATTGGGAGCTATGATTTTCCATATTATTTTAGCTCCCATTGCTATATTTTGGTTACAAAGATTTTTGAAATTTAGACCCCCTTCCAACAGAGGTTTGGAGATGGATTCCCAATTAACTAGAGGAATCTTTTTCTCGTTTTGTTTGCCACCCTTCCAAAAGAATTGGTGAATGATCTCCTCCATCTTTCTGAGGATGCTAGTGGGAGCAAGGAGGACAGAGAATTGGAATAAGGGGAGACTGTTGAGCACAGATTTGATGAGAACAATCTTGCCAGCAATGTTGAGTCAGGAGAACCCCCAGGCCTAAAGCTTATTCTTAAATTTCTCCAACTGAGGAAGCCAATATCTGCTATAGGCTCTTTTGAGGAAAACAGGAAGACCCAGATACTTGAAGGAAGTCCAAGAAGAGGAGGTAGTGAAACCAAAGCATCTAGAAATGGAGTTAAGCAAGCTGGGCGAAGTGTTCCAACAATAATGTGGCATTTCCCATTGTTTAGTATGCTGCCCGAATCCTTACAAAACTCATCTAGAACTCCTTTAAATATAGAATCCATAGGCACAGTGGCAACCCCCAGCATGAGGGTGTCATTAGCGAAGAGGGCATAATTGATGTTTTTAATTCCTCTTGCTATGCAGATCCCAATGATCTCTTGTTCAAGCAACTTCTTGTCTAAATAAAAACTGAGGATAGAGGCTTGAAGGAAAAAGAGCAGAGGTGAGAGGGGGCACCCCTGCTTGAGTCCTCTTGTGGCTTTGAAGAAATCGACAGCTCTGCCATTCACTAAAGGGGCAATCCAGGGCTGCGAGATGCAGGCCCGAATCCAGCTTATAAAGTTTGCTCCAAATCCAAGTTTATGCAAGACATTCAACATGAAACTATGTCTAACTCGATCAAAAGAATTTGCTAAATCAAGTTTGACAACCATACCTTTTTCATTGCGATGCAGACTTGAATGGATCACCTCTTGGACTAATATGAAATTGTCCACAATCTGCCTACCATGAATGAAGCCTCCTTGATTTTCTGGGATTATTTTGGGGAGGATGTGTTTCAATCTGTTAGCGATTACTTTGGTAATCAGTTTGTAACCAATGTTGGAGAGCGAGATCGGGTGAAATCTGTTGAAGGAATTGGCTCCTTTCTCCATGGGGACGAGGGCAAGGAAAGCAGGGTTAGTGCTGCCTCCGATTTTTTGGAAAGCTTGTGATTTTAGGACCATTTTGAAGTGATATTTTCCCACAGTCAGCCAACAAGTTTGGAGAAACCTGGCTGAGAAACCGTCCGGCCCAGGGGTTTTGTCGGGGTCCATAGAAAGAATGCCCAAAAGTTACTCATATGCTCTTTGGCACTGGTAGCATCAGTACCGGTAAATTTAGGCAACCATTTCTCATACTTGGGTGGCATTTGCCTAGGGTAGCCTGGTATGGCTAACATGTCTAACGGCTTGAAAAGGGTAGATGACCATTGTCTTTGATTGTTAACTGGGTTTGTCGTAGCGGTCTGAGAGGTAGACATGATTGCTAAAGGAAGTCTCTTCCCAAAGAGTGACTTGACAATAGGTGAATTCAAGGGAGGCTTCCTTCTGAAGGATAAAGGAGGGTTATTAAATCTCCTTTTGGTTTGTGGAGTCGCCAGATAGTTTTCCTGAAACTATCAAAGAAAAGGGGAATAAAAGCCTAGTGGAGTGGCCAGGTAAGCTTGTAAGAAAAGGTCTTTGAGGCAAGGCTTACTGAAAATATTTGTTGTTGAGGAAGATCGACTTAGTGTTCCCCGACAACGGCGCCAAAATGTTATTGCACAGTTTGTAGCTAAGTCGAAAGGCTAGAGGATTGAGGCCAAACTGGCGTAATAGGAACCTTCCCCACCCAATGTCACCTCAATGGGGAGGTTTTTTCTGTTTAGGGAGGTGAACCCAGGGGAGACGTCCTTGGAAACCTGGGGTTTTGAAGAGGCCAAAGGATAAAGATCAAGGAAAAGTTTCCTCCTCACAGGTTACCACCAAAGGTCAGATAATTCGGCTAATCAGCCAATAAAGAAGTGTATGCCCAAAAGAGAACACCTGCCCGGAACAAGACAATAACAAGATA
The DNA here is from genome assembly GCA_009831015.1 of Picea engelmannii. Taxonomy (NCBI): domain Eukaryota; kingdom Viridiplantae; phylum Streptophyta; class Pinopsida; order Pinales; family Pinaceae; genus Picea; species Picea engelmannii. The sequence goes on from ML778761.1 coordinate 104,447, forward strand.
ATATGTATGCAGGCTATATATCAGTGGGTTAGTACTTCATGTAATTATGTGACAGCAATATATAAGCAAATTAAACAACAAGTATCAATGAGATCAACGTTTTATCAATATATAGCAATGGAAAAGTATTATTTCATCAATAACTATCGAGATGATGTAGCAGACAATATATTCAATCAATCATTCACTCAATAAATGCCTTTAACCATCATCTAATTGCTTATCATCAGTATTTTCTCCATCAAGATGGAATAACCAACTATGACGTTAGCCTAGTTGGTTAGGGTTTCAAAATTTAAAGTTTTGAGAGTTGGTTTGAACACTATCTCTTCAACGTTGTGTGTCTAAGATCAGTGCCTAAGGGTATATGAAGTCATTCAAGGAGAGGACGCAAGGTTGAAGGAGTAATAGGTTAAAGACAAGAGGGAAGGGTTCTAGAGTGCTGCAATAACAGGGCCCTAGAATCAAAACCCCAGGGGAAAAAGGCTCACTCCGGTGTTGCTTAAGGAAGGCCTCGTGCTCTTTCCTCCTTCTTTAGGTCAAACTTAGCAAAATGGATAGCATATGAGAAGAGATAAAACAAGAGGATCAAGTGAGGGAGAGTGTTGCAATGGCAAGGCTCTATCACTAAAACCCTAGAAGATGCACGACCCTAGGTGTAGATAGCCTAGGCCTAGGACGTCACCCTCCTTTTAACCTTTAAAATCAAAGCTAGCTTAACGGAAGAAGGGAGAAGAGTGTAGCAAAGGCTAGGCTCTTTCTTCCTTCTTCAATGGCTGAAAATTTCTCTCTAAGGGGACATGAGACAAGGACCTACTTGTGTGCTTGTCACCTATGGTTTTAAAATCAACAAATTTATAAGTAAATGCAAGAATACTAATCTACAACCATTCAATCAAGAAGTTTTGTAGGAAAAACACTTACATATCATGAAGAAAAACATGTGCAAACCCTAGTTGTAAACCTTCCTCAAGAGAAATGCCAAATATGCCAAGAAAATCCTTCCATCAACAAGTGCGCCTACTTTTAAAGACCAAATACCCAAACTAGGGTGCAAAAATCAGACCTCACAAGTGTGAGGTGTGTTGTTTTGTTCAAATGAGGGAAAAACATCCTCAATATATAGCATCTCATGACCCATAATTAAAATTAGGTCATTAAAAATAACTGACAAGGCTAATAATCAAAATCATACTGTTTTTACATTAACTGCTAAGTAAAAGACATAAATGAGAAAAAGTGAGACGTCAAGCCCCTATGAGGGAGACGTTAGGCCCTTTTGGGGCTAGTCCAGCGTCCAGAAGTCAAACGTTAGCCCTTTCCAGGCTCCTCCAAGCTGCCACACGTGCTAACCGTCCTGTCAAACTGCCACACACTCAAGGAGACATCAAGGCCTCCTGGGTGACGTCCTGGTCATCAAAGGGAAACGCTCCACCTGAGAAGGGTCAACCCCCCTGGGCTGGGCTCAGCCAAAGTGTCCTGGATGGAACACCCTTCTTCTTCTCATGTGCAAGAGCTCAACCAATCACCTTCTGGGCCTTTGGCACCTTCTTCCCACGATATAGGGTGCAACCCCACAAACAGATCATCCTAATGCCCGGACTAAGGGAGTGGGAGATAAGATGTAAAAGTGATGATATGATGGGAGCGGACGATGGCCCTTCAAAATCCCCCTTGGTGGCCAACTAAAACCTATGGATACAAGCTTGCTAGGATACCCTGTCAATCCCCCCAACCATGGTCAAGTGGGTTAATGTAAGATCCAAGCAGTCGTCAGAAATAAAAGGAATTTGATGCATATATCCAAAGGTTATAATGATAAAAAATGACACATACCATGATACCTGGACCAATTACCTCATGAAGCAAGAGTCTTCTCCGATACAAGACTAGGCCAATGGCGATGGATGCTTCTACTGCTGACAAGACAAGTCTGATGAAGGAGAAGAAAGATGGGCCCTCCAGGGCCATACTCAGGTCAATCCTGCTCTCGGTATTCCATGTCTAGAACCTGTGGGCCTCGAGACATGATCTCCTAGTTATCCCTTGAAATCGGGGATAACATTTGGCTCCAACTCGGGGACATGTGCTCACTGTAGAGCGCATGAGAACCTCAACATCTCTGGCATAACCTGCAGACCTGCTCATACTCGAAAATGGCATCAGTAACAAAGGTGGGGTGGTATTGCCACCCGACAATATAATACATGTATACGACTGAGATAAAGCAATCAATATGCAAGTGAAGAAGCAAACTAACATGAGATGCAAATGGTATAATACACGGAAATGCCTACCTACCTATACTTACTTGTGGAATCAGGTCCCACCACCTTGGTGGGGTTTGAGGAGGTGCCCGCTAATGGGTAATGGGTGCCTTCTTCCCTCCAAAGTGGACAAATAGTATGAGTTATCAACTGATTCCATTCCGACTTTTAAGGGTCCGAGCCATGACTGTGTGCTTCCCTTTACATTAGTTGGCTCTCCTTTCTAAGTATACCACATCCATACCATATCTCCCTCTTTAAACTTTCTAACTTTGTATTTGGTTGTTCCCTGAACAACCCTGGTGTACTGTACTGAGGGAGGTGGGCGGGCTTCTGCTGTAAAGACTTCTTGTTGGGAAGGGCGGATTTGTACATCATCTTCATCCTTTTTATTTTTTAATATCTTCACCATCCCAACTTCTTTGTTCTTGAATTCATCTAGGAGTTGCAGGTATTCTTCTTTCTTGGGCCATTCGATTTTATCAAAGTCTTCTTCCATTACAAAGGGCATGTCTTCAGGAGAGTATTCTTGAAGACTTTGTATCACATCATTTTGCGCTTTATCATTGTTTATGGGATGAACAATATCCTGTACATGATTCCCAGTCATTGGTACATTGAGTAGACGTCCCGTTGTTCCATCTTTCAAAGGTAACCGTAAAAAGGTGAGGTCTATCTCAAGGGAGCCGCCTATCATTGCACCAAACTTCCTAGATAATAACATCCCCCACACATCTGGGACATCAACCACTATAATATCTATGTGGACTGTCTTCTCGGGGTATTCCTTTAAGTGCACTTCAACATTTTCAACCACCCCATGTATGGGTATTGCTTTAGACTCGAAACCACACACATTCCTGTAAGGCCTAGTGACCTTCAAACCCATTTGTTGCAAGACTTTAAGAGACATCATGTTAGCACCAACACCTGTATCTAGCATGCAATTGTTAAGATATTTGTTGTTCATTTTCAAAGTCATGAAGAAGGGAGGGTTTTCACCATACTGGACCCTGAAATGGTCAGCCTGCAACATAATAGGGGGGTCCATAGGTTCAGCTGATCCTGAAAAGAAAGTATCAAAGCATTCTTTAATGGATGGGATCTTGATTGCTTCTCTTAGGGGAACATTCACGTGCATCTTTGATAAAGCCCCTTCAAAGTCAAAGTTAAGGTCAACCTTACTAGTCTTGGATGTTTTAGGAAGAAGAACCTCAAGAGGCCGGGGTTTCGGCTGATCAATAGTAGGTTGTTTCGGATTCCTCCTTCTGTAAACCTGAACTTCTTGTTTCTTTAACTTTTCTTGTGATTCCTGGTCTAAGTTGTTTATTATTGCCATCCTTGCTACTCTTGCTGCTTCTCTCAAGGCTTGTTGATGTTCTATATCTATGATGTTTATCTGAGGAAAGTTCATGAAGCAATCCAAATTGTTGACTTGTTGCTGGCTAGCGTTATAAGGACATTCATGCTCCCAGTGTGCTTCACTACACTCCAGGCACCAAGGGTTTTCATCCACAACGTTTGTAGGGGACAAGGTATTTGGAACTTCATTTTCATTCTTTGGCTTGTAAAACTGATTCCCTTTCTGGAACTGCCCTTTGAACGGAGGCCTAGGTGCTTGGATCTAGGATTTTTCAAGTCTGACAATCCAGGTCATCACCTCTTCTTGATTTTTTATGATGCCATCCATGGAGGCTTGTAATTTGTTGATACTGGCACAGAGATCTGAGGTAGGTTCAACATTGTGTACTATTTTCTGCTTGGTATCTATTCTCCCCCTTGGGTTAGCAAAAGGCTCAATTTTAGATGAAAGGAGGTTTCCTTCTATCTTGGTGGCGAGCTCTTGGGCTTCTTTAATGGACTGGGGGTTTTTATCTCTAAGAAGATACCCTAGTTGGCCATTAAAAGATCTGGTATAAATATGAACAAGTTAATCATCTTTCGGGTGATGGCTTGCGGGAATTCTTTGGAGCAATGTTTCGAATCTGGTGTGAAATTCCCGAATGGACTCATTTTCATACTTGGCAAGGCTATTTAGTCGAGTGAGTAGCATGTTAGGGTCTTCTTTGATACTCCATCTTTTGAGAAAGGCCTCTTCAAGTCTATCCATGGTCTTGATGCTTCCATTAGGAAGGCTAAGGCACCAACGCCTTGAGGCATCATAAAGAGTAGCAGAGAATAACTTCATGACCAAATATTCAGCATCATCACTGATGGGGTGAAGCTGAAAGAATGCCCAAAAGTTACTCATATGCTCTTCGACACTGGTAGCATCAGTACCGGTAAATTTAGGCAACCATTTCTCATACTTGGGTGGCATTTGCCTAGTCTAGCCTGGTATGTCTGACATGTCTAACGCCTTGAAAAGGGTAGATGACCATTGTCTTTGATTGTTAACTGGGTTTGTTGTAGCGGTCTGAGAGGTAGACATGATTGCTAAAGGAAGTCTCTTCCCAAAGAGTGACTTGACAACAGGTGAATTCAAGGCTCTATCACTAACTAAGCACTATCACTAAAGCCCTAGAAGATGGACGACCCTAGGTGTAGATAACCTAGGCCTAGGACATCACCCTCCTTTTAACCTTTAAAATCAAAGCTAGCTTAAGGGAAGAAGGGAGAAGAGTGTAGCAAAGGCTAGGCTCTTTCTTCCTTCTTCAATGGCTGGAAATTTCTCTCTAAGGGGACATGAGACAAGGACCTACTTGTGTTCTTGTCACCTAGGGTTTTAAAATCAACAAATTTATAAGTAAATGCAAGAATACTAATATACAACCATTCAATCAAGAAGTTTTGTAGGAAAAACACTTACATATCATCAAGAAAAGCATGTGCAAACCCTAGTTGTAAACCTTCCTCAAGAGAAATGCCAAATATGCCAAGAAAATCCTTCCATCAATAAGTGCGCCTCCTTTTAAAGACCAAATACCCAAACTAGGGCGAAAAAATCAGACCTCACAAGTGTGAGTTGTGTTGTTATGTTCAAATGAGGGAAAAACATCCTCAATATATAGCATCTCATGACCCATAATTAAAATTAGGCCATTAAAAATAACCGACAAGGCTAATAATCAAAATCATACTTTTTTTACATTAACTGCTAAGTAAAAGACATAAATGAGCAAAAGTGAGACGTCAAGCCCCTCTGAGGGAGACGTTAGGCCCTTTTGGGGCTAGTCCAGTGTCCAGAAGTCAAACGTTAGCCCTTTCCGAGCTCCTCCAAGCTGCCACACATGCCAACCATCCTGTCAAACTGCCACATGCTCAAGGAGACGTCAAGACCTCCTGGGTGACGTCCTGGTCATCAAAGGGAAACACTCCATCTGAAAAGGGTCAACCCCCCTAGGTTGGGCTCAGCCAAAGTGTCGTGGATGGAACGTCCTTCTTCTTCTCATGTGCAAGAGCTCAACCAATCACTGTCCTGTCTCTGCCCCTGATGGGGTCCCAACAACCATCTGATGGGCTGTTCAACCTTATGGAGGTCCGAGCTAATCATCTGCCCATGTGTACTGGTCCAACTAGTACCTGTCGATCGGGCATGGTCCTGCACATCAAAAAATTTTCCCTCCATGGGCTCATTATTCATAGGGATCATAGAAATGTCAATCACGTTTCATCATTAATTTTATCAAATACATGCATAAAACCCCTGATATATCATTCAATAGCTCAAAGACATTACAATGACCTACAATACAAAGCTGGAGAAAAAGAAAAAATACCCTATTGGGCCAGCATCCATAAGAAAAGGAGAGTCTCCAGAGGGTACCATCCAAGCCATGTAAAACGAGGTGATGTGGTCAAGGGGATGTCCAGACATACGGGTAGAGTGAAAGACAGGGATGCATGATATTACCTGTGGGTGCCTTTGTAGAAGGCAAGCTGTACCCGTCATGGATGCAATTCTTTCCAAGCCCTTTATTGCCTTTATTCTTTCTTTTCTTTTATTGTTTTTTTTTTTTTTCTATTTCAAGGTCTAACTAGAGGACACTGCCTTTGCGTGGTGACCAGAGCTGACAGTGTAACCCACAAGCACTTTCACAGAGATGATAAGGCTAGCTCGTGATGAGACCCCCTTTCCCTTGGCCATGCAACCAAAGGTCACTGCCCTGGCGTGGTAACCAGATAATGGCAATGTCATACTACTAGGTACCCATGAACATAATAGGCTGGCTCGTGATGAGACCCCCTATCCTCTTGGCCGGGTCTTGTTTTGTTATTTTTCTTCGGGTCCCTCTTATTTCTTGCTGAGAGGCTTTTTATTGCCTTCTCGGGGATCCCTGGGTGAGGCATCTCTAGGTTTCATTTTTTATGGCTTTTATCTTTTACCACCTGGTTTTACCTTCTGGGCCTTTGGCACCTTCTTCCCACGAGATAAGGTGCAACCCCACAAACAGATCATCCTAATGCCCGGACTAGGGGAGTGGGACATATGAGTGGGAGATAAGATGTAAAAGTGATGATATGATGGGAGCGAACGATCGCCCTTCAAAACCCCCCCCGGTGGCCAACCAAAACCTATGGATACAAGCTTGCTAGGAAACCCCGTCAATCCCCCCAACCATGGTCAAGTGGGTTAATGTAAGATCCAAGCAGTCGTCAGAAATAAAAGGAATTTGATGCAAATATCCAAAGGTTATAATGATAAAAAATGACACATACCATGATACCTGGACCAATTACCTCATGAAGCAAGGGTCTTCTACGATACAATACCAGACAGATGGTGATGGATGCTGCTGCTGCTGACAAGACAAGTCTGATGAAGGAGAAGAAAGATGGGCCCTCCAGGTCCATACTCAGGTCAATCCTACTCTCGGTACTCCATGTCTAGGACCTGTGGGCTTCGAGACACGATCTCCTATTTATCCCTAGAAATTGGGGATAACAGGACCTTCCTTGATTTTAGTAACAGAGTTGGTGCATTTCCTGGCCTGAGCTTGCTTGTGAAAAAAAGAGGAATTCCTATCCCCTACTTTAAGCCAAAGACTATGAGACTTTAGCCTCCAATAATCTTCTTTAGCTAGACAGGCCTTATGGAAATTTTGCTGGAGATGGGCCTCTTTGTCTAGCATCTCTTTTGTAATATCAACTTCTTCAGCATGGAGATGATGGTTATCAAGAATGCTTTGGATTTTTTTCATTTCAGTGGCGGGGTTGGGCAAAGATTTGGCCCAACTTTTCAGAGCCACTTTCACTCTTCTGAGTTTCTCCTCCCAAACAAAAAAGGGGGAGCCTTTGATAGGCTGCATCCAAATATCCTTGACTATTTGTATGAAATTCGGCTCTTTGACCTAGAGAGGGCTAAATTTGAAGGGAATAGGGCCAAGATTGAGATGAGCCAAGAGCTCAAGCTTGATGGGTTTATGATCAGAGGTGCTGCTGGGGAGAATATGTACTCTAGCCTCTAACCCAAGCAAGAGGAAAGAGCTTTGGATGAAGAATCTGTCAAGTCTAGCAGCGATATGACCAGGACCTACTCTTTTATTAGACCAAGTGTACTTACCAGAGATTGGCTTGATGTCCAGTAGATCCCAGTCCTGCATTAGGTCCTCCGCCCATTCCCTTGCCGAATCTCGAACAATACTGCCTCCTCTCTTATCTGTCGAAAGGAGAGTGAGATTGAGGTCATCGAAAATGATGATATTTTCTAGATTCACAAGATCTACTTGGTTTCTTATGGAGTCCCAGCATGCCTTTTTATCCCCAGTGTTGACTGGGACATACACATTGAAGAGACAAAAGATCTCTTTTGTGACTAAATGCTGCATTTTTAAAAGCAACCAATGGGTATTGGGGGTCTCAAAAATAACTGAGAACTTGCTCGTGTTCCAAAGAGTTCCCAACCCTCCGGAAGCCCCACAGGATGAGATTGCTTTCGCTTCACATTTGTTCCAGAGTTTCTTACTTGCATGCAGGAAGACAATGTCCTACATTTTGGTCTCCTGGATGAGGAGTATGTCAGAAGCTTCTATCCTTATTAAACTTCTGATAGCTTCTTCTTTGAGTCTGCTCCCCATACCTATATAGTTCCAGGAGACGACCTTCATCATTTATGTTTCTGATGGGCTCCCTTGGAGCCTTGGTACTGGTTTCTCGCCATCTTCGATTTTGTTGCTAATAGTTTCTCAAGGGTTGGTTGGCTGCCCTTTAGCTTATCTTTGTACGTTTCCTGCTGTCTTTTTTACCTGATCTATCTTGTGGCCTCTTGTGGATATCCTTACCGAGGCTTGGGACTCGCCTATTTCCCCTTCTTCCTCTGAATCTTCCGATTCTTGCTCTTCCTCCTCAACTTCTACGGTGTTTCCTTTGGAACTCTCTGCAGCACTTGTCCCCTTGGGAGAAGAAGAGGGAGTGCCTTTGGCAGGGGAGACTGTTTTTTGGATCTCGGCTTCTTGAGTTTCCTCTATTTGCGAGCTTAACAGAGCGAATTTGTTTTCTTGCCCCGTTCTGGGAGGGGGTTGCTGAGCAGGGGCCTGTTGGGGGCCTTTACCGTTTGGGCCCCCTGGCTTGTGAGATTTATGGGAAGTCTTGGAACGCTTGACTTGGTTCCAACCCTCCTCCTTACCTTTCTCTTACTCAACATTATACGTACATCCTCTAGCGAAGTGGCCGTAGACATGGCATTTCTGACATTTGAAGGGCAACTGCTCATAATCTAGTTTCTGCACATGAGTCCAGCTACCAACATTGATTTTAATGGCTTTCGGGAGACCCACCTCTAGATCTACTTCTACGCAGATTCTGGCACAGTCATATTAATCCTTGTTGTTTTCCTGATCTATGAATTTCCCAAGGGCATTGTCGATGTGCTTCAAAGAGTCCCAGTTCCAACAATGAACTGGAAGATTTGGGAGTCTGACCCACACCGAAATCGTCGTGGGAACATCGATTGTAGGGTCGAAATCCGACGTCCATTTGTTAAGATAAAGGCCCTGGGGGCCCATGAAGTAGGGGCCATTCTGGAAAATCAGATCCTTATCGTCTTTTGAGGAGAATTCAAAGAGGAAGAACCCTCTTCCCAAGAAATAAGAGGTGACGCTGTTCTTAATCAATGGTGCCTAGTTCCTGAAGACCCAGTTCTCAGTGGAATTAAGTGAAGGCCAGAGTCCGGTGAATTGACCAACGAGGGCACGCTCAACCAAGGAGAGGGCAACTTGGATCAGAGTCTCTGGAGGAAGGGAAATTTCAGGAATATCCTCAAGCTTCTTAACGAACTTGGCTGCTTCACTCTTTTTCTTCTGCGGCAGTCCAGCCATGAGCAGATTGAAGGCATCGACGGACGAAGACGGAGGAGGGGGAGGGCGAGGAGCCTGGGGCATGCCCAGAACCTCCATGGTAAAACCCTAGAATGAGCGGGCCACCTCTCTGCAACAGGCGCAACCTCACAGCGCTTGCTCAAAATAAATATTTTCACCCAATAAATATTTTTACTTATTTACAACCATGCAATATTTTTATCCTTATAATCATGTAGAATACTCTTCTACATATAATATATTTCTTGATATAACCAAATGTTTTATGTCAAAGTTAACATCATTCAAAAGTAATTTTAGTTTAGAAAGAGCATAATAGAAAAGAAAAACAAATCTATTTAAAGAAACATTTGTCACATTAAAATTCTCTATCATTTATTTAGAGAAATAACTTTTCATCAAGAGTATATATTTCAAAGGTGGTTTACAAACTCTCTTCTAAAGTAGTGTTGTTGAATGTAATACAACATATAAATCTTAATTGATATAATATAGATACAAAGCCATATAATACACTAATAATCTTATGTTACATGGATTTCCTAATTCCTTCCTAATGCAAGGGTTGCAAGGTTTCCAATTTCAAAGGTCTCCATCTTATTTCCATTTACAAGTTGTTTCACATCCAATGATCTTACAATACAAAGAACACAATTTAAGGACCCTACAAAATGCATGGAGAATAGTCATATGTGTCATTAAGATTAAGGTGTTTAGATATTGTTTGCATCCATGGGATTGATTAGATGTGCTTAATTCTTTAGAGGGCATGCACCATTGTTACCATTCCCATTTCTGTAAGATTGAATAGAGGATTATGGTATTATAGACACAATGTTAACAACATGGCAAGAGTTGGCCTCCACTTTATCATTATAGGCTTAAAAAACAAGTAAACAAATGTAGAATAAAATTAATTTTCCTTATAAAAACATTAAAAATACACATTACTAAACAATAAATAACTATATTGGAAAAAATGAATGCATAATCAATATATGCTCTTGAAAATAAAGATATAGAACATAGACACAAACTTCAAAAAAAAGTAAAAAGAAGATTAGTTTAGGTAGGATTAGAGAGTGGAAATGGAGCTTGGCAACGAGTATAGTGAAGCTTCATCCAATCTAAATCAATAGAAATTGAAAGTAAACAATGGCTACAATGTGAACTCATCTCTTTAGAAAGAGTCATCATCATTAAAGCAATTTGGCTTTCACCATGCTCCATAGAAACTTTATTATAGTATTGTGTTGGTTGAAAAGATATAATATCGCATTGGTTAGAAAGACAACATTAGCAAAGCCTTAGTAGAAATACAAAAGAATCTCAAAAACACAGTTTTATTGGTAAGATACATTGGTGCTTGACTTAGAAACTCTATATACAAGCTTGGAAGATAAGGTCACCATTATTTTCAATTAATGTAAAGTAATCCATATTTGCATCATTTGCATGGTTGCCACAAACAATTGGATCTACCTCTCTAACTCTTCGGAAGAGGAAGGTATGATTATCCAATGTTCCACTAGTCACCTTTAATGATACAACCAACCCTACCAAGACCACTTAAACTATCCCCCAAAATGTAAAAGATGCATCCTTATTGAGAAATTGGATAACCACATCCTTAATCCCAACATAATCATAACTTTAAAGAAACGTGAATCACATAATTAGATCTTAGCATTTAAATAATATTTCATTGATTAAAAAGTTGTGGCTTTGTTGTGTTAGCCCCATAATCCTAAAGTTCTATAGTTTAAGTATTTTTCTAGTTTATTTTTTTAGAAATTAGTTTATTCTAGTTTGTTATGATAAGGACACCTAGCTTCTATGTAAAGGACATCTATCATACTCATGTGATTATGTGATTGGTTGTTCTCCTAGAATTTAATTTAGAGTTGAGCTATATAAACAAGCTCTTTCTTCAAGTGAGGTTAAATAGGTTTTGAGTCCTCATTGTCTCTTTGTAATTCTATTTTCCTTATTAATAAAATTATGTGTCCTTAGACACATAATTTTATTAATAAGGAAAATATAATTATGCGTATGAGGACACTTTGTCAATATGTTGCATGGGTTACATTGAAAAATAGCTAAAATAGACACATAATTTTATTAATAAGGAAAATAGAATTATACGTATGAGGACACTTTGTCAATATGTTGCATGGGTTACATTGAAAAATAGCTAAAATGATTAGTCATTATAAGCAAACCTAAATATGATCATTGAAAACCATATGAGTTATCTAGTATTTCGCCAACAACTCAAAGGCATTGTGATTGGCAAAGTATTCAAACTATTATGAGAACATACAATGCCATTTAAGTGCAGGTTTTTACTTGGGAGAGATTTGCTTTGTGTATTGCACATATAGTGCAAGCACACATTATCTTATTAAATTGTAAAATTTTAATATATTTATTCATTTATAGTATTCTTGCAAGGTTGCAATGACTAACAAAAATTTTCCTACTCCAAAGCATCATGTATTATCAAAGTGCGAACAAAATGCTAAAAAATAGCTATCATATAAAGAAAATGTGTTTAGACATGATGCTAAGACAATCAATTGTGACCTAATCTTACAAACGAAATAATCGTTTAGCAACTAACCTAGATAAGAACTTTTTCTCCATATTTTTGTTCGACAATACACATGAACTCTCGAATAAATTCGTAATATTCCTATGAAGCATAGAAATAGAATCAACAACAAAATATTTTTTTCACTAAAAACTGAAGTAAATACATTAAGTAATTACTAATTCATTAAAGAAAACATGGCAAGTAGAACACTTTTGTTGGATATCATTATAAATTTTATTATTTAAGAAATTTTCCTTGTTGGTCCCAACATTGTTATGGGAGGACAATGTCCACATACTAGTATACTTCATAGAATTTTCCAAACATACTAGTATAAAGAACATAGAATTTTCCAAACATACTAGTATAAAGAACATACTTTATATAGAATTTTTCAAACAAAAACAATGAATATACAAATAGCTAATGTTGTCATTAAGAAAGTATGCAAGAAACTACCCAATCAATGGTCACTGAAAAATTACCCTTTCCTTGACTCCCAATATCTCCTTTTGCTGATGTAATGATTGCAAAAATTAAGCTTGACATATTCCCTATGCTCTTTTGCTAGCATGTCATCTCTAAGTGCTCTACATGTGGAAGTTTCCATTGCTAGATCCGAGAGATTCTTTTTGGTCCCAATTTTTTTTAGGGAAGTTATAAGGATGATTAAATTTAAAAAAAGTTTATATCAATACGAGTATGGTGTTATAAAACCCTACAAATTTAATAGAGAAGAATTTACAACCCCCTACATCTGGATTTATTTAATGCTAATTCTTTCGAGTTATCTTTATGCGTAGCTTTTTCAAATTCTTAGAAATGGTTGAACTCCCTTTAACCTTCTTGGATTTTTAGAAAAATGTAAAAGTTTATTTTAAACAAGTGTTGCATGGCAACTTAGTCCTTGTTAATGCTGGACATAGTCCACTTATTCATGGACTAAGCTGCCATGATGGACATACGTATACTCATTTGTTGCCTTTGTTAGAGGGCTCGTGGCCCCAAAACTGGTAGTCAACAGTTTATCAGTTCTCTTTGAACGATGAGTCCCTCTTGTTTAGAGTTTGATGTTGTAGCATTAGGTTTATTTAGGCAACATTAGATTTATTGAGTGTTCGATGTTGCAGCATTAGATTTATTTAGTGATTGTTATATTTTTCTATCGTGCTAGGGGGTGGTGGTTTTGATGGGATTCTCTTGGCAGTTTTATTTTAATTTGAATGCTGAGTTTATAAGACTAAGACTTGGCGGTTTTTTAATTGGGGCAAAGCCAACGCCTTAATTTTAAAAATTTAAACTTTCTTTGATAATAATTTTTCTGTATTCTAATAATTGAAAAGAACCCCTAGGGTTATGTCTCTGAATGACCATTCAACTACCACCCATATATATTTGTATTCCATTGTCTTGCACGATAACCCAAAATTTCTGTAATACCTGAACTGACCCCTTTCCTCATTATTTGCATCGTCTCGAAAGCTCTTCCAATCCCCTTCCCCATTTGGATTCAATCCATATCCTCGTCTTATTTCTTGTGGACTGCGAGTCTTTATGGACTACCAGGAATATAGCAGGAGGGAAAGAAATCCATGGGACAAAATATGTTCTCTCAAAACAATCCATGTTAAGCACATTTATCAAACATTAGCAAACACATTTATTGAACATTGAGAACATGTGCTACAAAAAGGGAAAAGTCCAATTCTCCATAGATCTTCCACTTGAAAAGTTTACACAAAACACATTTCAGCCTGCCATTGTGCTAATTTTAACAAATTAAAGAAAATTTCATCTCAAAAACAAAACAAACAACTGACTTGGAATAAGGTCCTTTTCTTCAAAGAATAATAAATTTAATTGGAAGAAGGAATCAGAAATTGCATCTCAAAACCAAAACTATATCCTATGACAAAACCTTCACAACATAATTGGGAGAATATCCTGTTAGAAAACAACAACAACTTTTTCATTCAGATGCCTGCAAATTCAGTCGTTCTAACTTTTCCATTATCTTGTCTAAGGAAGAAGAGATCCATTCAGAGGATTAATTTTTCTTATATTCTTTCCTTTCTTCCCACCACATCGTGAACCTGCTTCCTTCCAAGAAAACACCTGAAGAAATACTAAGAGCATTTTCCATCTTTGTCACATACTCTTCAAACTTGTTAAGATTTTGTAGGCTTTGGTGTTGGCCTTGTTTGAGATTTTCCAGGTCTTTCCAAGCCTCTTCTACATATGCCCAAAAGCACGAGTCCTAAGTGAGGGATGCATGCTTTGTGTGGGGTCTTTGACCTCTTGAACTGCGAGTTTTTTTCTTTCGCTTCCATCCATTTCTGAAGAACTTTATGGCGATCACTTGGAAACTCATGATCCTCCCACTTTTCAATAATCTCATCCCAAAAATCTTTAATCTTTACCCTACGCGTATTAGCATCCATATCCTTCATGTCTTGCTTCTGTTGAGTTTTCATAAGATAGGTTAAGCATGTAGTTCATTTAATTTCATCATGTCTTAACCATAAACAAGAATGTTGCAACAACCGAGATCACAAGAAGAAACACCATGCACAAGTACACAAGATATATCATGGGAAACCCTTCTCAAACAAGGGAGAAAAACCCAGCCAAATCCTTTGTTATATTCTTCAAGAGAAAGACCTTTCACCACCAAGATGACTTAGCACACAAGAGGGTGCTTAAGCCCTAGAAACCCTAGCGCCCAAGAGAGGTGCACATCTTTGCCAAAGAGAAGTACTTGCTGAAATTTCCAAAGCATGTGAGGAGGATATGATTCTACAATGGAGAATCATCTCCTACTTATATTAGACTTTGACTAATTAGCAAGGGCGTCTTATTGGCACAACAGGGCCGACCTCTCTAAGTCAAATACACTTTATCATTATATTTATTATTATCATTAATATTCACATTATTAATTATCTTCTTTATATTAATCATATTAACATGGGGCCGACTTGTACCCTTTACATAATAACTAGGGTTACAGGTAGGTTTGACTCTTGAACAATATATATCAAAGGATCTGATACACCCACTAGTGCTCATCCAATAGGAGCCACATCTATAGGGATGCCATGGACCTGATTCACTGCATTACACAGATGAGCCAGGTCCTCACACGTTCACCTATGTTCATCCATAGGCACGTCTGCTCTACATATCTGCTTTCCCACTGCCACCAACAGGAGGATCATCTGGAGTCTTCACATCAACTCTGCTGCTGTTCATAGGAGGCCATAACATCATCTTCCTTCTTATTATCATGATGACGTGCCCAACGCTTTTTTGGGATTTCCCACATTCACCATGTGCTCATCCACAGGCATGTCCTAACTCAACAGATCACTTTTCCACCGGATGATCATCTGGAGTTCTTCTTTCTCACATCATGGAGGAGGCCATATACATTCCTAGCCCCTGTCCCAGGCTAGAACCACAAATCCTTTATTAGGGGCTTTCTCTCAGGTTTGTAAGTTGAGAGTAAGACTTCACATAGATGCTATATTCCACATCTCACATGTTTGTAAGCTGGAGGATGTATCCTATAGTTGCATTCATCAACACTCCCTCTCAACTAGGAAAGCATTCTTCATCAAGCCAAGTCTCATACCGGTGTACTCTGATTTTTGTCTTTGGCTAAGGTCATCCATACTCCCTCTTAACTCAGAAGGATTTCTTCACCAAGTAAATGTTTGGTGTAAAAGTTTGTAGTCTACTTTGGTGTAGAAAGGTACTGCAAGTATACAATTTTCTTCTGCATCATATCTCTGACATAAGAAAATTTTATCTCTTTGTGTGACAAACCATTAGGAAGCTCTAGGTTCTTTAAGGAGCTTTATATATGGATCTTTGTCATCAACATATGATCTATCTCATGATCAAGTAGATCTGTCGGAAGTATGTGAAGCCACATTTATTCGCACACTTACTTCTATATATATACATACTCTATCTCTGGTGCACTTAAGGCTACAGAGTTATATTTTCCTACTGCAATAGGAAACAATGGAAGATTTCAAGGTAGAACATCAACATGATGTGCTCTTCTGGTCCATTATTCTTTTTGCTCAATTTGAATCGGCATGAAACAAGTATGGAGTTTAACCGGATACATCAGTGATCCAATCAACTATGGATTGGTCTCGTCTTGAATCAACATCAATATTCTTCTTTAAATCCATTACGGTGGATTTCCATTCTGTCATAGTTCTTGTCCCAATAAGTAGTGTATCATACTCAGATCGTTTATGAAAATCAGAAGTCAATGCTTGCTAGTTTTTTTTTTTAACAACTAGGCTTTTTGAGTAAGTCACCAGGATCAGGTTCTCGTCACCAACACTGTGTAGGTTTGGATCAACAACACTCTTGCTGAAAATCAAACTCATCAAGAATATACCTGATATAGTTTCCAACTCATGGATGGAAGTGTATCTGGTTTACTGGATCAGATGTTTCATCATGGACAACTCCCTCTGTTTGTGAGAAAACTCTGGCTATAGATTATGTTTTGTATTTCCTTGATACTTTCATTAGCTACATGCTGCATCACAGGTTTCTCCTTTTGGTCTTTGAAAGTATACTGGTATTCTTCTATTATGGATTTTGGCCATACTGGTTCTCTTGTAGATTTTCTAAGACAAGGAGTCTTATCATCAATGAAGTGGCTCATAGCTGGAGGATAGCTTTGAAAAACTCTTTTACTTTCTCAGAAGTTGCCTTGAGAAGCTTGTATGCTTTTCTGCTTCTTGCATAGTGAGTCTAGGTAGGCATTTTATGCCTTGCTGCAATATCACTGAGCATATCAACTGGAGCAACTGGATTAACTGGAATAATGTCTTTCTCCCTATGAACTGTTGAAGGGGGAGAAGGTATGGTCTTACTGTCAATCTCCATCTGAGATTCTCTCGATCTTTGAAAGGCTATCTCTTCTTCAAGGACAACGTTTCTGCTTGTCTCAATCTGTCTTTGACCGGGGATGTCGATCTGGAATGTCTTTGAAGATTCATTGTATCCTTTCTTTCTAAAGGATCTAGATTGGACTTCTTCTCTTTGGGCACATGAAGATACACTGGGCACCCAAATAACCTGAAGTGTTCAATCTCAGGCTTCACTCTGGTGAAGGCTTCTATTGTGGTGAAGATTATTGTTCTGAACATATATTGCGTCATGCATGCTTCTGCTCATGAAATCATAGAAAGATTCCGATCATGAATTATTGCATTGATTGTCTCAAGGATGGTTTTATTCTTCCTCTTTCTCAAATATTTTTGACTCCCTCTGAGTCAATGTGACTCCCTCTGAAGGATAAGCATCTTCCTTTGTTCTTGACCTGTCTGGAACAAGAAAACAAGAGGAACCAAAAAAAGAATATCTCCTAAAGGAGAATAACGAGTACATCTCTAGAATCAAAACAATTTTAAGGTTGTTATCACAACTACAACACCTATTTGTAAAGTAACAAACTTTAGAAATATAAGTTAGAGGAATGACAATTACAACAATCAAACCTGGAGTCTTCACTTCTAGTGTGTTGCTTTTCTTCCAAGTCTCCTTCACTCAAGATAACAAGTGCTTTATTCAACCTATCTTTTGTACTAGGACAATATTCTATCTTGACAGAAGGTTGGGTTAAAGAAAAAACTCTATGATCTCAACTTTAATCCATCTAATATCTTGATTATAATTTTTACCAAAGGTTAGTATGATGGTCATAGCTTCAATATGAAATCTATATCAAAATAATGTCATAACAAGTAGATGCATATCTAAATAATCAAACCTGGGTTGCATTATTCTCCTGAATGTGTTGGATCTTGAGATCCTTATGGATTTATGGCAAGAGATCCCTTCTCCTACAAATACCCTTTAAATCTTGACAATTTAAACATATGTGAGTACATACCTCTGATAGTATTTGCAGGTAGTGACACCATTTGGTAGCAGTGGTAATAACTCTTAAAATACTTCAAGGGTGACTGCAACTGGTACAACAACTGATACTTCAACTGATACTGCAACTGATTCTGAAACTGCAACTGCAACTACAACTGCAACTTAGGATTTTATGAGGAAACCCTAATTTTTCAAACTTCGAATTTTGAAATTCTGATCCAGGGATAGATGTGCTGAGCTGAGGCAAATAAGCTGGTGCAGTTAGATTTATGAAAATCCAAATTTTACCCCCTCAAACTTGACCAGTGGATTTCTAGACTAGTTCTTTTGGTTTTCTGGTACTTTTGGTACTTTGTGAAAACTAAGGTTTCACTTTCTGGGAGATCTATCCACTAAAAAGGTGTGCTGAAGGTGCCAAAGAGTTCCTTGGGCTAGGGAACACTTTTCTAGAAGGTTTTGAGGCTGAAAATATTCTTCAATAAAAATCCCTAATTTTCATGTACGACAACAACGACGTTTTTCCTTTTTCTTGTGAAGAATGCTTGTACAATGGGTTTTTTCAAGACCTATGCTCTGATACCATGTTGAGTTTTCATAAGTTATGTTAAGCATGTATTTCATTTAATTTCATCATGTCTTAACCATAAACAAGAATGTTGCAGCAACCAAGATCACAAGAAGAAACACCATGCACAATTACACAAGATATATCCTGGGAAACCCTTCTCAAACAAGGGAGAAAAACCCAGCCAAATCCTTTGTTATATTCTTCAAGAGAAAGACCTTTCACCGCCAAGATGACTTAGCACACGAGAGGGTGCTTAAGCCCTAGAAACCCTAGCACCCAAGAGAGGTGCACACCTTTGGCAAAGTGAAGTACTTGCTGAAATTTCCAAAACATGTGAGGAGGATATGATTCTACAATGGAGAATCATCTCCTACTTATATTAGACTTTGACTAATTAGCAAGGGCGTCTTATTGGCACAACATGGCCGACCTCTCTAAGTCAAATACACTTTATCATTATATTTATTATTATAATTAATATTCACATTATTAATTATCTTCTTTATATTAATCATATTAACATAGGGCTGACCTGTACCCTTTACATAATAACTAGGGTTACATGTAGGTCTGACTCTTGAAAAATATATAGCAAAGGACATGATACACCCACTAGTTCTCATCCACTAGTGGCCACATCCATAGGTATGCCATGGACCTGATTCATTGCATTACATAGATGAGCCAGGTCCTCACACGTTCACCTATTCTCATCCATAGGCACATCTGCTCTACAGATCTAGTTTCCGACTGCCACCAACAGGAGGATCATCTGGAGTCTTCACATCAACTCTGCTGCTGTTCATAGGAGGCCATCACATCATCTTAGTTCTTATTCTCATGATGATGTGCCCAACGCTTTTTTGGGATTTCCCACGTTCACCATGTGCTCAGCGACAGGCACATCCTAACTCAACAGATTGCTTTTCCACCGGATGATCATCTGGAGTTCTTCTCTCTCACGTCATGGAGGAGGCCATATACATTCCTAGCCCCTATCCCAGGCTGGAACCATGACCCCTTTATTAGGGGCTTTCTCTCAAGTTTGTAAGCTGAGAGTAAGACTTCGCATAGATGCTATATTCCACATCTCACAGGTTTGTAAGCTGGAGGATGTCTCCTATAGCTGCACTCATCAACAACTTCTTGAAGGAATCATAATATGTGCTGCCATCTTCCTTCTCACAATGCTCTTTATACCACTCAAGCTCTGCCATACTATGTTGTTTTAGGCTTAATTCAACAACTAACCTATCAACAATTGTGTTATACTTGTTTTCAATTTCTCCGGATTTTTGTAGGGCAAGCTGTGCTTGGTCATTCTAGGAAAAGTTATATACAAGATTTCAAGCATCAATTAGTATGCCTAAAAGAAGAAAATAAAATTCAAAAGTGCAGATAAAGACAATGCTACAATACAATCTTATAAAATTGCATAAAGCTATCGTTAATAAATCCTTTGTTAAATTGGATATGATAATATATAATTCATATTTCCAAAACAGTTTACTGATGTTTAGTAAAATAAATAAAACAAAAACATTAGATATAATTTTCTTTCTGTTATTTTAAGAAAAGAATTGAGTATTGCCTGAGCTCCAACACTAGTAGCTTTTAACTGCACTGAAATTCCCATGTGTTAAGAGATTTCTGAATCAGGATTTGCAAATCTTCTCGCACTTGTGGAGTTTTCTATGACAAGTTTCAAAACCAAACCATACCCTATATGCTCTGAAAAACAATCCTTTACAGTATTATCCAAAAGTTTTTCATGGCTTGACCTTGTCAAATGAAGCATCTTCAAAATGGTGTCAGAATTGTTAATACAAGCTGCGCCATGGCTTGATCAGAACATGTAAGTTCCAACAGGTCTATATGGGCTTCTCTTTGTAACCCCATCTGACCAATTTTGAGAATCAAACACATAGTTTGAAGTACACTGCAGGACATTATTAAGTATAATCCTATAAGATGTCCTACAAGCCTCTTGAAATGGATAAATTAGGTTGAAGTAGATAAATACCTAGAGGAAGGGAATTTGAGTTCAGTGGAATGGCAGTGCCATCCCATGAATGAACCAATGCGCCCCATGATTATACTGAGCACAAATAACATACAAAAGGATAAGAGTAATTTTGTCTTCAAGGAGCCAATGTTTATTAACATCTGCTGAATCCATTTGACGAGGGATCGAATCCTGTGATGAACTTGCATGAAAACACCCTGTTATCTGGATAAGATATATAAAGTACCTCTAGAATCTATCCATTCAACCTCTCCGGTTCACGATTTTCACGAAATCGAGAACAATTCCATCCTCTTCCATGAATATCAACATCATAGAATCCCGATCAGAGAGTCAAAATACACCATTCTCAGTGAAAAACAAGAACAAAGAAAAATCGCTCGGCCTATGCAACACTCATCATTTTCCATGGTGCGAACAAAGGACAAGTGATTGTCCATCTCCTAGGGACCTCCACTTGGAATTATCTAGAGGTACATGTAATACATGCATAAAGGGTCCCTCCATGGGTGCATGTGTCAAGTATTTTGTGTTCTTAATTTAATTAAATACAAATCAAAACTAAATCCATCCACATCATTCCTCCCATGCCATAAGCCCCGAGTGAATTCACCAACGTGTGCCAACCATTTCTAATTAACGTAGCTAACTATAACCTGAACTTATGTCAATCAGGGAAAGGGTCCATCACCTATAGATATCAGAAGTAATGTGTAAGTATGTGTTCTTTCTAGCTTGAAGTTATGGAGAAGGGTGAGTGTGAAAGTAGAAGACCCTATTGAGAAGGAAGCTCAATAAAGGAAGGCAGACTTCAAATCTATACGTAGTCAAGTTACAAGAAAGTTGAGTTGATGTAGTGTATTATATGGGCGCTAGAGGAATTCAAACAAAGCTGTTACAGAATGTAGTAGACTGAAAAAATCTTCTATGGCAATGTAAGGGATGGCTCCAAAGCATAAAGACACTGCAAAACAAGGCCTTCAATTTGTTAATATAAGAGAATCTTTAGTTTCGGTCGGGCGCTAGGAAAGGAAGTCGAGATGATTGATCCCAGCAGAGAAGAACCAGAGTAGCGGATGGGAGTATTATAAAGTACAAACCAAGGATTATGGATTCTATCAGACGAAGGCTCAAATATGAAAATTCATTCTAAGTCATCAATTGGAGGGGTGTTTGAGAGCCATGGATCCTCCCAAAATTGAGAGGTATTTTTATCCATTGTATATCTTCCATCTCATCATGGGAGCCAACAGGTTATCCTAATCTCTGCGGTTTCATAGGGGGGGCGAGGTCTGTGTCAATTGAGCATACCTCAATATGTTAAGGGATATAGGTTAGGCGTTTAGAATTGAAATGGTGGACCGTCTTGCTTTTAGACTCGGGTCACTCTATTAATTGAATGAGGCGTCTACTTTCCTATTATGTGTATTATAGGAGGGGAAAGACTTGGAATGTGGGTAAAGGAAGTGAAGTGGAGGCGATCGTTGCAAGTGAAGGAAGTGGAGGCAAAGGCAGAGGCAAATGAGATGGAGACAATGGCCGCAAGTTCTGAAGAAGCAACCTAATCATTTGTTTGAAGAAGCAACCTGATCATCCTGATCATTTGTGAGAAGAAGCAACCTGATCATCCTGATCATTTGTCAGAACAATTTAAAGCAATTTAAAGCCCTGAAATATACTTACAGAAAACATGGAAAAATGCATTTGTCTTAAGAAGCAACCTGATCATGCTAATCATTTGTCAGAACAATTTAAAGTAATTTAAATCCCTGACATATACTTACACAAAACATAGAAAAATGCATCTTGGGAATATGCGTCTCGACAAAAGTTAGACTTAGATAACATGGAAAAATGCATATCGGGAATATGCATCCCGAAAAAACTTAGACTTAGACTTAGGTTGCATAACATGGAAAATATGCATCTCGACAATAAGAGGTCAAGTTTGTTGGCCAATAGCCTTTTCAATAAAATTAATTTAATTATTAAAAAAAAAAACTATTTCATTTGCCCTATGTACTCCTTTGGAAAGGAGAGAAATACTTTGGTCAAATCCAAAGTAATTAGCAGTCAACGATGAATCGATTGCTGGAGTCCTGGCCTTCAATAGAGACTGATAAGATGGAAAATTTGTTTAGATTTTTTTTTTTTTTTTTCTCTTGAAACAATATTTCAAAGACAACTGGATTTATTTAATTCTAATTCTCTCCAATCATCTTTATTAGTATATTTTATAGACAATTGGATTTATTTAATGCTAATTCTTTCTAGTCATTGTTTTTTTATTATTATATAAGCTAGCTATTTGTATTACTTTTCATCAGTAGAAATTATAGATACTGGTGTTGAGGTTGCCATAGAAGGAAACCAACCCCACCACCATGTATACAAGTTCCATAATATCATACTGTGACTACTACTGACTGAATAATTATAGAGTTCAGACTAAGATAAGCTATTATAGGGTTGTAAATATACCAACCGAAATATCTTTGAGGATTGATAGGCCAAACAAAAGCTACATAAATCAAAATATAATAGTCCATGAGAGACTATTTATTGAGAGAGTTCTAAGGGAAGGCATGCCTTGACAAATCTGACCACTTGGGGACCATTATTTCTTGGATTAGGTCCTCCTCATTGCACCGCTGTACCGGGTTCTCCACGCCCGAATCTAGAAGCCAATCCATGCATTTCTCCATTATCTCTTGGCAAAAATTTTGCTTGTCATTATCTCGATAAATCTTCATGATGACTTCTCATTGTGCATCAATGAACATTGAATGGGGGGAGGGGGGTGAAGGGAGAGAACTGGAGGTGACTTATGGGTTGGGGAAATGGGTGGTGGTGAAGGAGGAGGTCGCTGATAAGGTGGTTGGCTTGAATTATTCGACCTCGATGGGAGGAGGTTAGATGCGATTTTCCATCATAGAGTGGCAAGGACAAACACAACAAGAACCAGAGGGGCGACGAATGTGGGGGATCTGACCTATCAGGCTAGAGTGGGAGTCAACTAGAATCAATCTAACGCGCTCTCCGGGCATGAGAGAAAACCATGAAAGGCGGTGACTGAGAGTGGTGATGGTGGAGAATAATTGTGTGACTAGGGAGAATAATCCGTGATAGGGGAAGGGCGACAAGTTGAGTGTGAGTAAACAGAGTGCATGCATAGCAGAATAGAAGGAAAACAATGAATCCTTCTTGCAAAAGACGTCAAATTTAAGGTTCAGAAGGATTTGGAGACCCTTCAACTTCACATGAGCAAAATTCATGGTGAAAGCCAGCTGCAGTGACGTCGCACAAAGAGGGTAGATTGGGAGTTAATGAACGTCGTTGGGATGCCAATCGAGGCAATTGGGGGGGGTTGTCACGAGGATTCGAGCTTATCGTGGCATGGCAGTTGGATGACACCCCATCCAAGGTTCCAATCATCTTTATTGATAGCCTTGTCAAATTCTTATAAATTTTTGAACTCCCTTTTAGCCTTGTTAGATTCTTAGAAAATGAAAAATTCTATTTTAAATAATCTGGAAGATTTGTTTGGACTTTTCTTGTATTTTTCTCTTGAAAAAATATATTATAGATTTATTATCATAAGCTTTCATTCAATACTAATGCAGTTGTGGAGTTAGAACATCTAAATTATTATTATTATTATTTTAAAGATTTGTATTGTTCTAATTTTTTTTTGTATGTCTTATATCTTCATATCTGTATTTGCAAGTTTAAAAGTTCATTATAAACTTCCTTAATATCATAATTGTATATATGGGCTTTAAAAAAAATTAATAAGGATTCCTTTGCACCATTTTCCGACAGCCAAAAATTTAACAATGGGGTAATGAAGTAACTCAAGTTTCTCACACATGCTCAAACACTAGACATGTGTGGTTGTGATTGGTATTATAGGCCTCGAGGGTTTCAACCTAGCTCTAATATCATATGTAAGGCTTGCCTATACTCACACAATAAAAAAATGTATTATTAAGTACTATTAACCCAAAATAAATAAATTGACTAAAAACATGTATTCCCTATCTATTCCATTAAAAATACAGTAGAAATACATTCAATAGGTTTGAGATGAACCGAGAGGGAGGTGGAAGAGTCATCTAGAGAGATTGACTAAAAAGTTCTAAAGACCTCAGCCTGCCCTTACTAGGAAACCAGGCAATCAAAACTTGGAAAAGTGGCCTGCCCATAGAGGGAAACCAGGATCTCAAAAATGAAACCAAAAGTCTTTGTCGTTCTTGACATGTCATAAAAAATGGAACTAAAAAAAATTATAAGAAACCTGAAAACTAATAAGAGCATGAAAATTAACCAGGTTAGCCCCTTGGGGGGATTTATTCTACAATTGGGCGCCCAACAAAGTCAATGTCGTTGGAGGATCTTGATTGCACTTCCTTGGTGGGTAGTCCCATGGTTTTGATGAAGGAGGACAGAGGTGGCAAATCACTATGCTAGACTTTTTGCATGGGGGGGAAATTATGGACGTCACCTGCTTGTGCGCCTTGCCTACTTGATTGAGCCCTTGTTGTCTACATGCATTTATAATCTGAGGGGGGTGAGTTGTTGTGTTGGTCATCCGAGGACGGTGAGTGGGATCTAGGAGAACATGGAGAGTTGGAGGGACTTTGAACTAACACACCATGAAGACTAAGAAGGGAGTGGGCCAACATATTTTTTACCATTCAATAGCTCCTTCGTTGCCTTTGAGTGTGTTGGGTTGTGGGATGAAAGATGGTCCTTTCCTCCTATCAATCATCCAATGGTTATCAGATAGAGATCGAGACCGAATGATCGTATCACTTCCGACTGACCATGATGGGATGAAGATGTGTGCTAGTCGCTTTGCTTCCATGACCTCCCCTCCCTAGGCGGGGGGGTGGCATGCATGCATCTGGGCATTGTAGGAACTAGGAGAAACATGTGGATAAAATGAGGTGTTGGCCATGACACCCTGCAAAACTTATAGCTTCCATTGATGAACTGAGATGAGAGCAGGGTCAGACTGAAATAGTTGGCGAGAGAAAACCAGCTAGAGGAGCTCTGTGTATCAAGAAGAATTATGCCGAGTAGAAGTGCAAGCCATAGTCTGTGCCAAATGAAACGAAAATGGAAGTTTCCAAAGTTGAAATGGAAATTTCCTTGGGCAAACAATTCCCACCCCATCTGCAGAGTTGAATTCATCGCCATTGTACCTCGTCACATCTGGAGCTTGGCTGTAACTATTGGTGGAGTAAATGCTCGAGGCCTTGAGTAGAGCATAGAATTAACTTGCATGTGATGAGAGAGGAGCGAGAGCCATGTGGCCATCGATTCGAATGTTGGAGGCGTCGTGAGTGGAGCCCAGGTGTACCATACTAGTACCTGCATTCGGGAAACCCAAAAGAAATATTAAGCAATACAAGTAGCATTAAATGAAACAATAAGACTATTTAGAAATTAACCATTGATTAACTAACTAGAGATTGACCTTAACATGCTTTTACTAATTTAAAAGTAGCAAATTTAAGTAAAAATATCATATTCGTATAACAATTCTATCTTATCAAGGTATGGACATACCTAGAATATAGCAAATGAAATTGACTGACGAACAAAAAGACGACAAGGATGGCCAAACTTCAACAACTAACAACTTGATCTAGCAACAAGAAACAACAAGGAAGTTGATTTGGGGGGAAATCTCTCCTCCCAATCAACCCCTCAGTCAAAGACCTTAATTAATAAAACTATGCCAGTTGTAACCCCACCTACCTCACAATCTCCTCAACATAAATCAATTCTCATCCATATCCAAAATGCCTAAAAGTAAATGTAAGCCCCTAACAAATTCTCCAATTCCATTTAAATAATGTTCCCTCCAGTGCATGCAATCAAAAATCCCCACATATAATTCCACTTGTCATCAATGCAATTATCATTTTTACTTTAATTCCACTTTATTTGGTAGTGTAGTTTTCTTATTAGTTGTTTTTCACTTTTCTTTTTACTTCTATTATATAATTAACTTATTTAACATTATTATTATTATTTTCTTTTTCATCTTATAAAGTGCAAGTCTAATGCAAATACATATTATGCGTGATATTACAATTTATCCCTTTACTTTATGTCTAACATCTTAATGTGGAACATGTATTGTGTTGGTGATTTGTAGGATATCCTCAATCCTCAGAGGTTGCTTTAGGTTTGATGCCAATAGCAGTTGGTGGACTATCATCCCTGTTCTATCTACCTTCTTCTTTGTTTTATGTTAATTAGTTCTTGAAAGTGCTCCTAGCTAGGAAAGATAGATATGACTAGATAGAGAAAACTAGGCTAGAATAGTTACATATTGCATTTGCATACTTAGTTTGATTTTCATTTATAAGCATAAGAACCATTGATGGGCTAAGCCACAACCAAATGGTTCATCATTTTAATGGAGGAAAGTCTAATTGAGATTTTTCATTAGGTGAAATTGTGAAGTTGACTCGTGATATTTTTCGATACCAACATGTGGTAACCTCACAATTTTAGTGATTGTCACCCCAACTAGGTCTCACCCTGGGGTTTTTATCCATTATTAAGAAATTCCCATTTCATGATAATAATATTATTTTCAAGTTGTTAACAAAAGTGGGTATTTGACAAGGTTAAATAATACAATCATAGGAGTCACATACAACTACCTTGATCTAGCACATAATCTAGAAGGCAAGTTGTTGGGGAGTAAGGACTATGCATTCTTATTGTGCACCCCCCCAACATCAACCATAAGGAATCTCACCTCCCTTGGTGAAACTTCTCAGACTAGGCATGTTTTCTCTACTCCTAGATAAGCATGATCATCTATTCGACTTCCTTATCCCACATATCCTATGAGATGCTTTGTGCCTCTATCTTGGGATTAGTTTTACAAGCCTATGCACCTCTACCTCTCCCATCATCAATATTGCTAAAGAAAACAAGATAATCAACATCTCTTCCTTAGACAAGGTAGGAATACTGATCCGAATTATTTTCGGCACGAAATGAGATCAGAGATATAATAAAGAAATGCACAGAGATATCGCAGATATTCAATAATATAACAGAAATGTATCAGAGATGAAACCATAAACACAGATATACAGTAATATATGATTTCTATTAATGAAAGAAATGTACAAAGACTGTAAAAATACAGAGTGAAAGACTCGCTAGAATGGTGGCAGCTTATCTCTGAGAAGAGATGTGACGACTACTCTCATTCGCAAGAAGATGATTACAATGAGGCTCTGAGGACCTTTTTATAATAATAAGGAATGCGAAAAACCCTAGATATCCAAAAACCTAACCCTAGGAGATGAAGCGCCAAAAGTCATGTGGGCCCCATTTGGGTAAGTTAGTACATCAACTTCCTGGGGTCGTAACTTTTGCATACGATCTCCGTTTTAGGCGTATGATAGCTCGTTGGAAAGGTATAATAGAGGAGATTCATTTTGGGGGCTCAACCATGATTTCAAATATCATTGAGAACCTCGATCTCAAAAAACCTTCATTTGGGCCCTCAAAATGGCCCCGAAAGTTAAAAACTGCTAAAAATAGTAAATTGCCAAATTTGCCAGAAAACTGTTTTGAGCCAGTTGGAAAAGGTGGGTGGCCACTGATATCCACCTAGATCAAATAATTATGCACCTTTAACCATATCATCATCATTATAACACCCTAGTTTTGATCCCCATTGTAGCATTGTATATTTGTAAGTATTATGAATGGTCGTGGGCCAATCAACTGTAGACGGGTAAGGAATAGAGTAATGGGGGGATATGATTCCATAAGAGAGGGGGCTCAATGACGGTTTGAGGGGTTTCCATATGCCTTGATTATTAATCCATCCTCATAAATCAGTTTATCATTTAGCCATTGATCCCTTTGACTTATTCAACACTCAAGCTTTGATTTCATGTAAGAGTTTGGGTGAGGAAATCAATCCACTCATTTATGACTGTATGGGTTGAGTGCAATCATCCTTGGGGGAAGATTAAGAGTCAAGAAAGCATGGGAGAAGAGGAAAATTCGAGTAGGAAAGAAGGATTTTTTTTATAGTTAGCAAGAAGGGAGGAAAAACAAAGCTAAGTGTTAGGAAAAAATGTCCAACCATAGTGGGTATTGAAGACAAATTGATAAAGATGGTAATTGTACTAAGAGTGAGGCTTTTATGCCCGTGAGTGATTCCCATTGAGGAAATTACCCAAAATCATTTGTAAATGTTGTGTGAGCACTCCTGTTGCAGCTGGATTTCCTGAAGCCCCAAGTGAAGAGATTCCTGGCAATTCTGTGCTCATGAATCCCTAGAGAGGATGGATATTGTTTGAGGGATTGCAGTGCAGAGAAGCAAATCTCATCCCTTGAGTTGGGTAGAGTGATGGGGAAGAGAGTTGGGTGGTTGGAATTGTTGTAGGAGTCACGTCACTATGTTTTACATGGTATTTGAGTTGTTATAGTATATAGACACCCATATGAGCTTGTTCATCCTTGTGGATTCATAGCCCTATCTTGGGGGTGACTTATTGTAGAGAGAATTGGTGCAATAGAGCCTACGGTTGGGAGGAACACCCTTCATCTACAATTGGTTGTGAATAAAATTTTAAAAAAGATAAGTGTTTTGATCACTGTGTTATTTACAGTCTTAATGCTATGATGGAATGTTGCATTACTCTGTATTTAATATATGTGAATGATGTTATGTGTGTTTAATTGTTGTTTTTCATGTTTATATCCATTGTATTCATGATTTTAATTATTAATGATAGTAGCATGAGTATGTATGTCACGTTTTTTACATTTCTGCATTTGAATTTTTATGTTAGTTGTTTTTAGTCGTAATGTGACCTAGCAAGGGAGCTATGTATGTTACAGGTTGGTATCAGAGCTAAAAATGGTAGTAACGAGACTTATCTTGGAGGCTAGGTACATTAGAGAGTGGTATGAGAGAAAATATTTGTGGTAGTGTGCCTTAGTGAGGGATCTGGGGACATTACAAGTTGGCATAAGAGCATTTGGTTCAACACCAAACTTGTATGGGACAAAGAGAAACTCAAATTTGGTAAATTTGTTGTTGCAAAGTTTGATTTGCGTTGAATTTGGGGAAGTTTGTAAAAACAAAGGGAAATCCCCAATTTTTTGAGCAAATTCGGGTCGAATTTGCACTCAGAATGGTTTAAGAGATGATTAATGGCATCGATCTGCAAATTGCAGAGTTAAAAACAAAAATGGTTTGGGAGGTAGAATTTCATGTTTTCGTGGAGGTTGTGAAGTTTGGAGAATGAACGACCCAAAGCACTTGGATAATAATATCAATGGTCAAGATTCACCTCAGGTCAGTCTAAAAATTCTAAGTTCACCGAAGACAATTTCTTGGTTCGTTGAAAACTTTCATAGTTCAGCGAAATTCGATGAAGTGAGAACAAAACTTAGTTCACCGTAGAAGAAAATACCTGATCGCCGAAGAAGAATTTAGAGTTCGGTGAAGTTTAGCAAATCGAGAGTTGAGATCACATTGATTTTGAGATCAATGGTCCAGATCCACCGTGGATTTGGTGAGAAATTTCTAAGTTAAACGGGTTCAGCGATGTGAAGAAAAGTTGAGATCGTCGAAGGAGTTTTTTAGAAATCACCGATCGTTGATGTAGTTTTTTGGAGGCTGCCGAAAAAGTGTATTTTTTATAAGATCATTGATGGAGTTTTTTGGAGGTTTCCGAAAAACTGGAGTTTTTCCAAGATTGTCAATGGAGTTTTTCGGAAATCGCCGATCACTGATGGACTTTCTTGGAGTTCATCGAAAAAGTGGATTTTTTCCAAGACCTCCGACATAATATTTTTCGTCGATCATTGATACAACGGTTTTCACTGATCATTGATACAAACGTTTTCACCAATCGAGGATACTAGGGTTTTCTTCGATACAAGGTTTTCACCAATCATCAATATAAGGTTTTCGTTGATCGTCGATATAAGGTTTTCATCAATATTTGATACAAGGTTTTCACCGATCACCGATACAAAGGTTTTTGCTGATTGCCAATACAATTTTTTTTTTCCGATTGCTGATATAATGTTTTTCGTCGATCACTGATACCAAGGTTTTCTTTGATTGTCCATACAAGGTTTTCACTGATCGTCAATATAAGGTTTTCGCCATTTTTCGATATAAAGGTTTTTTCTGACCATTGGTACAAAGGTTTTCGTTGATCGCTAATGGGAATTTTTCTCCGATGGCTGATGCGAGTTTTTCGTTGATTGTCAATGGGATTTTTTTGCCTATCGCCGATGGGATTTTTTCACTGATCACTGATGGGAGTTTTTTGTTGATTATCGATACAAAGGTTTTTGTCGATCGTTGATACAAATAATTTCGTTGATTGTCAAGGAAGGGATTTTAGTGATCGTCGAAAAAGGGAAAAAGAAAAGAGAAGAAAGGAGAAGGGAAGAAGAGAAACCGAGGATGAACAAGGATAAAAAATTTAGATCCAAAAAATTGTTTTGGCCATAAAAAAGTAGAATATATTAGACTCAGACATAATTTAAAGGGTATGTCCATGGAGACGAAGGCTACTAAAGTGTCAGTGAAGGCCACTGACCATTTTTGCTTACATTTTCCAGAAAACCCAAATTAGTGGTTTTCAATGATCTAGGTGGTGCTTAGTGACTAGGATCCAAATAAAGATGAAATTTTAAAGAACATCCAAAAGGAAGGCATGAAGATACCCAGTTGGGATTCTGGAAAAATTCAAAAAGGTTTTGAGTGGGGATGCCAAAACATGGAAAAATCCACTATTCTTGGACCCTTTTTGGGGTGTTTGGATATCTTTAGAGGAAAAGCGACCCCTGATCACAAATCTGGAAAATTTTATTTAATCAACATTTTACCTCCTCAACAATCCAGACTACTTTTTCTTAAGTAAGTTTTCCTAGTTTTTCTCCATTTGTGTGATAGCTAGTTTTGGCTAAAAATTCTAAGTCTGGAGAAAACATAAAAGTGCAAAGTCATCAATTCCATATTTATACAAAATTTGACTTAAGTGTTAGACTCTAAATCTGAAAGTTGTTATATGTTCACAACCATAAATAATATCTGCACTCCATATATATATATATATATATATATATATATATATATATATATATATATATTTATTCTTGACATATTTTCTATTACAGATGGTAGAATATGGTCTCTCAGATAAATTGCACCACTGAGAACAAGACATAATTGAGTAAAAAATGCAAAGTTCAGAAAGCTATAACGTTTCGCTCATAACTCAGAATGAGGCATGGGTATAGTCGTTGAAAGTTGATTCAGAGGAAAGTGTGTCTAAAGAAACATAATTTATATTAGTGCATATGTGTTATTCATAAATTGAGATGAAGAATGTCTTATAGCCTATTAATGAAATATTCTACAATATGGATAATTCTAATAGTAATTGTTGCCTGCACATTTTTGCATAATTAGAGGTATAGGAAGGACATAAATCATGTTTATAAATGAGGACTAAAGAGATGTATGATGCACAAGGTTCTTACAACCATTGAGATGAAATCAGAGGATTGAATATGAGTTTGGAAAATTTAGAAATAGAGACTAATAGACAGAGAAGTAGAGAGGATCCAATAGAGTTGATGAAGAGCTTGTAGAGGGAAGTGCAAAGCTATAAATCAGTTAATGAAAGGTTGATAAGAACTCAAGAGGATTAGAACCAAATTAATTCTTAGCTTCTATAAAGTATGAATAACCTACAAAGGCAAATCAACAAGGAGTCAAGCATAAGACATGCGACCAGTGCATGTCATGCAAAAGAGAATATATCTCATGATAGGAGGGATGCCTATAAAGGGACGAGGCACTTAAGAAGTGTTAGTTGGAATCACTATTCACCTAGACATTCGGCTAGAAGAGCATCTACATTTTCAAAATCAGAGAGTATACCAAGTAGATCCCCTGTTAGACATCAAAGGACAAGGCCCGAGTTAGATATTTTTCAAGGAGAGTTCAGGAGGCTCAAACCACCAACATTTGATAGAGAGTATAGGAAGGGTGAAGAAGTTGAAGCTTGGTCGTTGGGCATGAGAACATATTTTTAGTTTCACAATTATTCATCAAATATGGAAGCAAAGATTGCAATATATCATCTTCTGGGGAAAGCTTCCATGTGGTGGGACCAATTGAAGCAATTAAAGCATATTGAAGAGAAGATAATTGCTTGGAAGCATTTCAAGAAATACTTCTAGAAGAAATACTTGTCAAAGCACTATTGTGAAAATAAATTCTTAGAGCTTCTAAGGTATGTGGATTTCATTAGGGAAGAGAAGGTTAAAATTCAAATATTTCTAAGTGGATTACCATCATTCTACAAGTATGAAATTTAGTTTGATGAGCCCAAGAATTTGGAATAAGACATGAGAAAATCTAAGTATCTGTATGAGTAGAGTAAGGCAAGGCCATATTTTCAAAAATCTTGGGATGACAAAAGAAAGAGAAGATGGATCAGAGGAAGAAATGATTCAAGACACCTTTCTTCAGGAATAATTCACAGTCATATAGGCAAGGGAATCAAGAACAAAGTGAACCCAATATGATATATTTCTTGGGGAAAAGGCTTAGACAACAACCCATAAAATGTTGGGGATGTGAGGGGGACTAAATGTATAAATGTTGTCCTCATAAAGGAGATAGGATGAGGACTATACATAACCTTTAATAAGTTGATACAGTGGAAGATATGGGCATGAGTGTGCCAAGGATTTATGTAGCCTTGGACAATAGACAAGAAAACTATCAATCCCACATGATTGTGTTGGCAATATGGAAATACAGGTTGGCATTGGCAATGCAAATATTAACTCTATTGGATAATCGTGACCGATATAGGGATACTAAGGTTGCATACAGTTCAAATATGTTGATATTATGGTGTCTGGGATGACATTGACATATGTGAAGAACATGATGACATATCTATGTTGGCATACCCGGAAGTAGGTTATCACTAAGCAATATATTGGACCTATCTCTCTATATTGAGTACTTGACAACTCTACCAAGCAATCTCCTAGGCTGGATCTGTCATCACTGCACGCTCTTTCTGCTCTTATACCATTTGGTGCAGGCATGCAACATGCCAATAGAGTAAAGTGAAAAAGAAATAACCTATGGATTTGCAATCTTGAAGTACATAACACAACCTAAAGGGAGAAAAACACACACATACAACGTCCATTGCAATAAAAAATTACTAAAAGATTCTATTTAATTACCAATCAACATTGTCGGAAGATAATTTTTCCATGTATAAACAATATGCAGACCTCCAAAATTCTATTGATTGAGATGCATGTGAAAAGAAAGATGGGCTGCCAAGATATGGACACAAAACTCAAGAGGAAGTGCATTATGTAAATAGTATCAAATCTATAGGTGCGTTGGTACATGTTGATACTAGTTTGAAAATGGATGACTGGAGTAGACTAAAGGAAGAGATGCATATGAGCAAATGGATAACATAATAGATTCATTTCCCCAAAGAAAACTTAAGCTTAATCAAAGAGTAGAGAGGGTGGTGGCCATACTTGCTAAAAAGGAAAAGACAATTGATGTCCTTCAAAAATGACTGCAACATGTGCATAATATGGCTCGCGAAACAGAAGGAAAGATTAAGTCCTTGAAAGAGGCAATATTGGCAATTACAGAGGCACAACAACAAGAGAATGATGAGATGACTAAGGAGGCAAATACATTGAGAAATCATGGCAAAAGGTTTTTGAGCTCGAGGCTGCTTCTTGTTTATCTTTTTCAGGTATTGAGAGGGATCTATCTGTTGAAAGACTCAATGTAAGTACACTTTATAACAGTTTCAAAAGGCAAGTTCAAGAACTGTTTGAAGATGTGCATGTTCTAAAGGAGAACCTGCTATACAAGATCAATGATCAAACATAAGAGATAGAAAGAGCTGGAGCAAATCTAAAAGATAACTGGGAGAAAGAAAATGCACTAGTCATTTCCTTTGATATGGCGATATGGATTGTGGTCATGCTATTATATTTGGTGGTACAACAATGTTAGTTAACACAGTTGGACCGAGGAAGCTTGGACCAGAAGAATTCAAACATCAACAACAGAAAATCCAACACATTGAATAATTGGATCTCATGTTGAAGCAATAATGATCCAACACAACAAGGAAAAAGAAACCAGAAGAAGAGTAACGCACAACAAATGTTACTGCAGAGGAAATGTAATGATCAATCACAAGTTATACAGATCAATGATATGGCAAGAGCTTCCGGTGTTAGTGTGGATTTCATTGACAAAGAACTCTATCACTTCATAGCTGCAGGTAGGCTTCACTGGAAAAAGGAAAAACCAAATGAAGGTGTATGAAGGATCTTACTGTATGTCTACACAAAAATAAGACTGGGCCGCTAATTGCATCCACATTTTCGATATTACAGAGAAAGCATGGAAGAATCAACAACCGCCCGAGGAAGTGATCGACGATGCTAATTGACTTTCCTTTTGAGAATTATCCCACATTGGTAAAGTGGAAAAGTTTAAATGGGTTTATATTGACAACCCTCACTATGACTATTCGACGCATAGTGAGAAGGTATGGAGGGGGCTCTAGGTGCTTGGAATTCACGAGAAGATCACCAGCCTGGAGCTCGGGACGACCTGTTAGCCCCCCTACCTTTTGGAAGAAGTGACTACAACCGTTTAATTGCTATTTTTTATATATAAATGGTTGGCGCAATGGTCATATGAGTGACCGTGTGCTTAGGAGTGTTTTTCATTTCAGTTGGTGGTGAGACTGCCAATTTTATCGGAGTTTTTGGCATACTGCCAATTGTGGAGTTTTGCCAAAATTAGTTAAATACCTGCACAACACAAACACAAAGACAATGATTCAAATAAACATCATATTATTCGATGAAAGCCCTGGTGTGATAACTACAATTCATAACTGATATTAAAATAATAATGCTTAAATCCTGAAAGTATCGATTTAAGGATGTATTGTGATATTTGTTAACTATTTGCATTACACATTAACACAACCATTAGATTTGAGATATAGATCGAAGATATGTGTGGTTATGAAAAGTCATGTTAATGACTGTATTACTTAAAACAAGGGTTATGTAATATTAAATGAACAAACATGTTGTTTATGAAGATTTGTGTTGAAAAGTTTAAAGGCTTATAAGTATGTTGAGATGAGAATGAGAAAGATGTGTCTGTCAAAGAATTATTGAAGATCAAGAACAGAAGGAGACAAAGAAAGAATTATGAAACCCAGTGTTTGATATAGAAGACCATTACTGGACTACATATCCTATTTCTAGATTGATGAACAAAGCGTGGCAGGGAGGTGCAAGGGCAGGTTGGAGCCTACAGGGGAGTAGGTGCTTCCTTGTTAGTTGTGCATGACTAAATAGGGGGTTGTACCCTCCTACCAGTGGGAGCTGGTGAACAAGGGTTGTGGGTGCATCTTGATAAGTGGGTGCTGATCTAAAGAGGAAGAACATCTTCCTTCTATTGTAACTTGTAAAACATAATTTTGCAGTTAATAGAAGAGTGTTTGTGGTTTTCCCAATTGGGTTCCACGATAAAACATTGTGTACAAATTTTGTTTACATTAACAAAACTAAAATTTTTGATAAATTTATTGTGTCACTGATTCACCCCCCCTACAGATTTGATACTATTTAAATTAGTTGGTACTTTGATTCCCATACTTGTTGGCAGTGGAGCATTGCAAATATTAACTCTACTTCATAATCATGACTGATATAGGGATATTAAGGCTGCATACAGTTTAAACATGTTGATATTATGCTGACTGGGATGACATTGACAGATGTGAAGAAGATGATGACATATCTATGTTGGCATACCTGGAAGTAGGTTATCCATACCTAAAAGTAGGTTATCACTAAGCAGTATGTTGTACCTGTCTCTCTATCTTGAGTACTTGAAAACTCTACCAAGCAATCTCCTAGGCTTCACTGCAAAAAGGAAAAACTGAATGAAGGTGTATGAGGGATCTTACTGTATGTATACAGGAAAATAAGATTGGGCTGCTACTTGCATCCACATTTTCAATATTACAAAGAAAGCGTGGAATAATCAACAACTGCCCGAGGAAGTGATTGACGATGCTAATTGAATTTCCATTTGAGAATTATCCCACATTGGTAAAGTGGAAAAGTTTAAATGGGTTTATATTGACAACCTTCACTATGACTATTCGACGCGTAGTGCGAAGGCTCTTTCTTCTCTTATACCATTTGGTGCAGGCAGGAAACATGCCGATAGAGTAAAGTGCAAAAGCAATAACCCATGGCCTTGCAATCTTAAAGTACATGACACAACCTGAAGGGAGAAAAACACACACATACAGTTTCCATTGCAATAACAAATTACTAAAAGCTTCTATTTAATTACCAATCGACATTGCTGGAAGAGTATTTTTCAATGTATAAACAATCTGCAGGCCTCCAGACTTCTATCGATTGAGATGCATGTGAAAAGAAAGATGGGTTGCCAAGATATGGACACAAAAATCAAGATGAGGTGCATTATGTAAACAATATCAAATATATAGGTGCGTTGGTACATGCCGATCCTAGTTTGAAAAGGGATGACTGGAGTGGACTAAAGGAGGACATGCATCTGAGCAGATGGATAACATAATAGATTCATTTCCCCAAAGAAAACTTAAGCTTAATCAAGGAGTAGAGAGGGTGGTGGCCATACTTGCTGAAAAGGAAAAGACATTTGATGTCCTTAAAAAATGGCTGCAACATGTGCATAATATGGCTTGTGATACGGAAGGAAAGATTAAGTCCTTGAAAGAGGAAACATTGGAAATTACAAAGGCACAACAACAAGAGAATGATGAGATGACTAAGGAGGCAAATACATTGAGAAATCATGGCAAAAGGCTTTTGAGCTCGAGGCTACTCCTTGTTTATATTTTTCAGGTATTGAGAGGGATCTATTTGCTGAAAGACTCAATGTAAGTACACTTTATAACAGTTTCAAAAGGCAAGTTCAAGAACAATTTGAATATGTGTGTGTTCTGAAGGAGGACTTGCTATACAATATCAGTGATCAAACATAAGAGATAGAAAGAGTTGGAGCAAATCTAAAAGATAACTGGGAGAAAGAAAATTCATTGGTCATTGCCTTTGATATGATGATATGGATTGTGGTCATGCCATCCTATCCAGTGGTACACTAGTGTTAGTTAACACAACTAGACCGATGAAGCTTGGACTAGAAGAATTTGAGCAACAACAACAGAAAATCCAACACATTGAATAATTGGATCTCATGTTGAAGCAATAGTGATCTAGCACAACAAGGAACGAGCAACCATAAGAAGAGTAACACACATCAAATGTTACTGCAAAGGAAATGTAATGCACAATCACAAGTTATACAGATTAATGATATGGAAAGAGATTTCAGTGTTAGTGTGGATTTCATTGACAAGGAACTCTCTCGTTTCATAGCTGCAGGTAGGCTTCACTGCAAAAAGGAAAAACTAAGTGAAGGTGTATGAAGGCTCTTACTATATGTCTACACAAAAATAAGATTGGATCGCTACTTGCATCCACATTTTTGATATTACAGAGAAAGTGTGGAAGACTCAACAACCGTCCAATCAAGTGATCGACGATGCTGATTGAATTTCCATTTGAGAATTATCCCACATTGGTAAAGGGGAAAAGTTTAAATGGGTTAATATTGAAAGCCCTCACTATGACTATTCAACGCGTAGTGTGAAGGTATGGCGGGGGCTCTAGGTGCTTGGACTTCACGAGAAGATCACCAGCCTGGAGCTCGGGACGACCTGTCAGGCCCCCCTACCTTTTGGAAGAAATGACTACGACCATTGAATTGATATTTTTTTTATATAACTGGTTGGCGCGACAGTCATATGATTGATCGTGTGCTTAGGAGCGTTTTTTATTTCAGTTGGTGGTGAGTCTGCCAATTTTATCGGAGTTTTTGGCATATTGCCAATTGTGGAGTTTCACAAAAATTAGTTAAAGACCTGCACAACACAAACACAAGACAATGATTCAAATAAACATCATATTATTCGATGAAAACCTCGGTGTGATAAATACAATTCATAACTGATATTAAAATAATAATGCTTAAATCCTGAAAGTATCGATTTAAGGACGTATTGTGATGTTTGTTAACTATTTGCATTACACATTAACAAAGTCATTAGATTTGAGATATAGATCGAAGAGATGTGTGGTTATGAAAAGTCATGTTAATGACTGTGTTACTTAAAACAAGGGTTATGTAATATTAAAGGAACATATGTGTTGTTTATGAAGAGTTGTGTTGAAAAGTTTAAAGGCTTATAAGTATGCTGAGATGAGAATGAGAAAGATGTGTTTGTCAAAGAATTTTTGAAGATCAAGAACAAAAGGAGACAAAGCAACAACTATGCAACCCAGTGTTTGATATAGAAGACCATTACTAGACTGCATATCCTATTTCCAGATTGATGAACAAAGGGTGGCAGGGAGGTGCAAGGGCAAGTTGGAGCCTGGAGGGAGTAGGTGCTTCCTTGTTAGTTGTAGTTGACTAAATAGGGGTTGTAACCTCCTACCAGTTGGAGTTGGTGAACAAGGGGTGTGGGTGCATCTTGATCAGTGGGTGCTGATCTAAAGAGGAATAACATCTTCCTTCTATTGTAACTTGTAAAGCATGATTTCACAGTTGATAGAAAAGTGTTTGTGGTTTTCCCAATTGGGTTCCAGGATAAAACATTGTGTCCAAATTTTGTTTGCATTGACAAAAGTAAAAATTTTGATAAAGTTATTGTGTCACCGATTCACCCCCCCTTCTTAGTGATAGGATCTGATCCTACAAATTGAAGTGGAAGGTAAAATTGATAATCAACCCATAACTATTTTTTTAATTCTAGATCTAGTCATAGCTATATATATCCTAATATGGTTGATAGATTTAAATTGAAGAGATGTAAGCATGAAAAGTCTTGGTTGGTTCAACTAGCCACTAGAACCAAGAGAAGAATCAATAAACTTGTTAGATATTGTGCAGTGAACATGAATGGAGTTAGCACTAAGGATGATTTGGACATCATACTACTTGGGTCATATCACTGCTTGATTGGTATGGATTGGATGGAAAAACATTGTGCCATCTAAGACTGCTACAATAAGGCTTTCACATGTCTTGATGAGGAAGGAAATTCAAGGACAATTCAAGGTATTTCAAGGCCTATATTGGTCAGATATATTTCAACATTGCAATTGAAAATAAGCTTTAGAAATGGATGCCAAATACGTGCAACCCATATGGAAGAGACAACCAAGGATAAGGAGCCAAATATTGAATACTATTCATTTTTTAAGGAGTATGAAGAGATGTTTGGGGAAATGCTAGGATTTCCACCCAAGAGAGACATTAACTTCTCTATTGACTTGATACATGAAGTGACCCCAATGTCCAAAACTCCTTATAGAATGAACACACTAGAATTGAAAGAGTTGCATATGCAACTAGAAGAGTTGTTGAATAAGGGGTACATGCGCCCAAGTGTTTCTCCTTGGGGTGCCTTGATGCTTTTTGTAAAGAAAAGGGATGGAACTTTGAGGTTATGTATTGAATTTAGACCGTTGAATAAGGTTACAGTAAAGAACAAGTACCTTTTCCAAGGATTGATGATCTTTTTGATTAGTTGAAGAGAGAAAACATGTTTTCCAAGATTGACTTGAGATCATGTTATCATCGAGTACGAATCTGAGAAGAAGATACTAGCAAGAGAACCTTTCAGACGAGGTATGGTCATTATGAGTTTGTAGTGGTTC
Source organism: Picea engelmannii (assembly GCA_009831015.1). NCBI lineage: Eukaryota > Viridiplantae > Streptophyta > Pinopsida > Pinales > Pinaceae > Picea > Picea engelmannii. The sequence continues at coordinate 144,975 of ML778761.1, forward strand.
CATTTGGGTTGAAAAATTCACTTGCTAATTTTATGCATCTAATGAATGGAGTGTTCAGAGACTACCTGCAAAAAATTGTTATTGTCTTCTTGGATGATATTCTTATCTACTCCAATATAGAGGAGGAGCATGAACAACATTTGAGGATGGTTTTACAAGTGTTGAGAAAACACCAATTGTATGCCAAGTTGAGTAAGTGCACTTTTTTATTAGAAGCATATTCACTATTTGGGACACATTGTCTCATAGAATGGCATAGCAATGGATCCAAAAAAGATTGAAGCAATCAGGGGTTGGCCAACACCAATGAATATTTCAAAGGTTAGATCATTTATGGGTCTAGCTAGTTACTACAAGAGATTAATTGTAGGTTTCTCCAAGATTGGACACCTGATTACTTTATTACAAAATAAATACATAAAATTTGAATGGACTACCAAGTGTGAAGAGAGATTTCAACACTTGAAGGAATTGTTAATTGGTGCACTAATTTTAAGGATTGCAGATCCAAATGAGGTTTTTATTGTGTGCACATATGCATGTAAAGAAGGGCTTAGTGGAGTCCTTACCCAAAATGTCCACGCAATTTTCTATGAGTCAAGAAAGTTGAAGGAGCATGAGAGAAATTATGCTAGCCATGATTTGGAACTTGTAGTTATTATTCATGTGCTGAAAATGTGGAAGCATTATCTCATCAGTATAAAATTTGAGCTCAGAATAGACCATAGTGGTCTGAAATATTTGTTTGGACAACCAACATTAAATGCTAGGCAATCTAAATGGTTAGAATTCCCCAATGAATACGACTTTGACATTGAGCATATTAAGGGAAAAGAGAACAAAGTGGTTGATGCACTCAACATAAGGGTGCATGAAATGCATGCTACAACCATTAGTATGTACAATTCAAATTTAAAAAGAAGAATTTTAGAAGCACCAACATTATGTACAAGTTAAAGAAAGCTTACAACAAAGTAATGTACATCAAACATTTAAAGATTATAGGATGGAAGAGGTATGTTCCTAATTCTTAGGAGTCAAGGAATTTGGTTTTAAAAGAGGTGCACAATGTGCCATATGCTGGACATCTAAGGTACCAGAAAACCATTGTAGTTGTAAGAGTCCAATATTATTGGCCCGGAATGAAGAAAGGTGTAGTTGATTTTATTGCTAGATGCATGGAATGCCAAAAGGTAAAGGCTGAGCATAGACATACAACACAATTGCTACAATCATTTCCCATTCCAAAGTGGAAACAGGATATTGTTACCATATATTTCATTACTAAGTTTCCCAGAACAACATGGCAACATGATTCCTTCATGGTAATGGTAGTTAATCTTACGAAGGTTGCACATTTTATTCCAGTCAATATGACACATAAGGCAACCAACATTGCATAAATTTATGTGAAAGAAATTGATAGGCTACATGGTGCACCTAAGGCAATTGTATTTGACATAGATACCAAATTTACTTTCAATTTTTGGAAAGTGTTTTTTAAAGGATTTGGGACAAATCTGAATTTTAGCACAACGTATCATCCATAATTAGATGGGAATACATAGTGGGTCCACCTTCCAAGTGGGAATACTATCTTTATTTGGTTGAGTTTACTTACAACAATGGGTATCATACATCATTGAATATGAGCCCATTTGAAGCCTTGTATGGAAGAAAATGCAACACACCAGTGAGCTAGGATAACCCAGTAGACATAGCCATTATTGGGATAGAATTACTAAGAGAAATGGAAGAGAAGATGGTAAAAATAAAGCATAATTTAAAGACTACACAAGATAGGAAAAAGAGCTATGATGAAAAAGGTAGATCACATAGGGAATTTAGAGTGGGTGAGCAAGATTTTTTGAAAGTAAAGGAAAAAAGGAGCTTGATGAAATTGGGAAGTTTCCCAAAGTTGGTAGTAAGATATCATGGGACATTTGAAGTTCTAGGGAGGATAGGCCTAGTTGCATACATGCTTGCATTGTCTATATCCATGATATTTCATAATGTGTTTCATGTTTCTTTATTAAAGAAGTATGTGTTTGATCCTAACCATGTGATTGATTGGATTGCGATCCAGGTGGAGCATGAAGGGGAATTTCGGGTCGAGCTAGTGCACAACCTAGGCTAGAAATTCAAAGTGCTTAGGAATTGAACATTGTCCTGGTAAAGGTCCAATGGACCTGCTACGGTCCTAAAGATGAAACATGGGAGCATGAAGAGGCCATGTAGGAAGATTACCCACAACTTTTTGCAGATTCTAAGGGAATCTGAATGTACATTTGTACATATGTGTATAAAGACTCTATTTTGGTTCAACTGGAGTTCTTGGAGCGATTATTCTGAGACATCATGTTCAATCTATGCCGGAGCCTTAAAAGGAAAGTGGGATAACCTGAGGGACTATAGTGTAGAGAAGGGGGCACACTTCCTTGGGTTGTGCGGGATGAAGGAAATGGGAGATTGTTGGTTGGAATTGCTATACGAGTCTTCAAATTGTGAATGTATCAAGTATTGTGATGTAATATTTTGTATGTATACATGTACACATGTATGGTGATGTGCACTGAGGACAATGAAAATTGTAGGGGGAGGGTATTGTAACACCCCAATTTTGACCCATGTTGTAGCATTGTATATTTGTAAGTATCATGAATGACCACAAGCCAAAATATGTAATACGTAAAAGTTGTACATTAAAAAAAATGTAATACACTATTGGTTGTAAATGGGTAAGGACTAGAGTAATGGGGGGATAAGATTCTCCAAGAGAGGGGGATCAGTGGGTGTTTTGGGGGGTTTCCATATGCCTTGAGTCTTAAGCCATCCTCATAAATCAACCTGTCATTTAACCAATGATCCCTTTGACTTATTCAACACTTAATCATTGATTTCATGTAAGATGTTGGGTGAGGAAGTCAACCCACTCATTTATGACAAGATGGGTTGAGTGTAATCGTCCTTGGGGGAAGAGTAAGATTCGAGTAAGCATGGGAGAAGAGGAAAATTTGAGTAGGAAATAAGGAAAGTTTTTATAGCTTGCAAGAAGGGAGGAAAACAAAGTTGAGTGTTGGGAAAGAGTGGCCAACCATAGTGGGTATTAAAGACAACTTATTGAAGATGGTAATTGTGCTAAGAATGAGGCTGTTTTACTTGTGAGTGATTCATATCGAGGAAATTACCCAAAAGCATTTGTAAATGTTGTGTGAGAACTCCTGTTGAAACTGGATTTCCTAGAGCCCCATGCAGAAAGATTTTTGGTTGATCTATGTTGGAGCCCTGGAGGGGATGTAGATTGTTTGAGGGACTATGGTGCAAAGAAGGAAATCTCATCCTTTGGGTTGTGCAGACTGATGGGGAAGAGAGCTGGGTGGTTGGAATTATCGTAGGAGTTGTGCACTTTTTTTAGTGGGTATTTGAGTTGTTATAATGGACTGTAGACACCTGTAGGATCTTGTTTATCCTTGTGGACTCATAGCCCCAACACGGGGGTGGCTTGTTGCAGAGAGAATTGGTGCAACAAAGCCTATGGTTGGGAGCAATGTCCTTTGTCTACAGTCAGTTGTGTATATTGTTTTTAAAATATAAGTGTTTTGATTACTGTGTTATTTACAGTCTTAATGCTATGATGGAATGTTGCATTACTTTGTATTTAGTATATATGAATGATGTTATGTGTGTTTAATTGCTGAAGTGCATGTTTAAATCAACTGCATTTACGATTTTAATTATTAATGATAACAACATGAGTATGTATGTCACGTTGTTTATATTTCTGCATTTGAATTTTTATGTCAATCATTTTTAGCCATAACTTGACCCAACAAGGGAGCTGGGTACGTTACATGTTGGTATTAGAGCTAAAAATGGTAGTAATGAGACTCAACTTGGAGCCTGGGTACATTAAAAAGTGGTATCAGAGTGAAATTTTGTGGTAGCATGTCTTAATGAGGGATTCAAGGATGTTACAATCATTATCTCATATGCATCTTGGTTGCGTCCCATGCCTATGTGATGGTCAACTAACAAGGCTCAACCTTGTGTCATGTGCATGCCTGAGAACATCTATCAAATATCATTATATAATCATTCATTATTTCTCTCATATAACTTAGTCAAATTGAAAATGTTACCCATAATAGGGTTTGTCCTTCTGACTCCCATCTTGGAGTCTCCCAAGATGCTCATATACACTTGTCTCAATTGACCAGGTGATATGTAACATGTAAAATTTATGTCAACATGATTCATATTAACATATAGATATATATCATAAGCATAATCCTAACACTTTGCTCTATTGCACTCCTAATTATGCTTCCATGACATTTTAAAAGTATGTTTCAATAACATCATGAAATCATATTATTTTGTTCAAGAAACTAGAATCTAATGTTGTTTGTCAAGCCCTCAAACCCCTCATCTTAGATTACATAAAAAAATAAAAATTCAATTAATTATTTATATGTTCCATCCAAGAGTTCTCGTATGCCTAGCCAACCTACCACATCCGATACCTACTTAGAAACATTAGCAATCTCTCACATAGATTCAACATCACAATATTATCATATATACAAATAAATGCATAAGATATGTATCATTACAACAATCATAATATGAACACATCTAGTTTCTTATATACTACTTATATCAAACTATTTTACAAACAAAAACACATGAAGATCTCATACTTTTATATATATATATATATATATATATATATATATATATATATATATATCAAACCTTAAAATTTCAAAGGATCATCCAACCCACCAAAAACTGACACGTTAGGAAAAAATAAGGCATTACATTATTGACATAATTTAATTTCATGACTATATATGACTATCGAAAATGTTACTTTTAAAAGAGGAAAAAATAAGGCATTACATTATTGACATAATTTAATTTCATGACTATATATGACTATCGAAAATGTTATTTTTAAAAAGATATATGACTACGGAAAGGTTATTGTTAGTAAATCTACACCAATCATAGAAACAATCAATTTAATGAAATAATCGAAAAGGTTATTGTTAAAAAGATATATAACTATATGACTATCGGAAAGGTTATTGTTAAAAAATCTACACCGATCATAGAAACAATCAACTTAATGAAATAATATGCTCTTAATAGTCCGTTTAGGGTCTTCAAGGTTGTTTTATTGTATAATATATATATATATATATATNNAACATTTATATTATTTTTGTTGTGTAATATTTATATTTTCATATACTTATTTTTAGTTTAAGGATTATAATTGTTTTACAATGTTGAATACATTAAATGCAGTAATTTTCAATTACTATGGAAAATGTTGGAATTCAATATATAAGAAATTAACTAAAAAATAGTTTTTAAGATTTATTTTTATAATTTTATTTAAATATTGTTGATGAGTTTTCTTAACACCTTTCAACTAGATGATTGGGGTGTATATTTGAACTTATGTCTCTTTCAAATGGAGACTAACATTTTCAAAATTTGAAAGTACCAAATAACTTTCACCTATTTATCATGAAGACCTAATAAGTTTTAAGAATTTAGAATCGGTTTTAGTATTGTAGTTTTTCATCATGAAAGGCTAACGAGGACGGTTTATCTTTGAAACAAAAGAGAAGAAAAGAAAATAATACTAAGAATAAGGAAATTGTTTATATTCATTTTCTCATTGAATAGCCCTATGTGTCAGCTTCGTCCAACATTTTACTAAATCTAAAAAAAAAGTCATATGTCCAAGATATGCCAATTTTCTCTCACATTCTACAATACCCCAACACTCCTCTCTATACTACTCTCCATACTTAGTCATTTTTCCTCATTTTCCTTCCTCTCTACTCTCCATAATTAGTCATTTCCCCTTGTTTTTCTTCATTTCTACTCTTCAAACCTCTCTACTCTCCATACTTAGTCATTTTTCTTTGTCTCCTTAGTCATTTCCTTAGTCTCCTTATTCGATACTTAGTCATTTTCACTACTCTCCATACTCCCATACTCCTTTACTTAGTCTCCTTATTCGATACTTAGTCATTTTCACTACTCTCCATACTCCCATACTCCTTTACTTAGTCTCTTTTTCATGAATGCGTCATTTTCCCTACTCTCCATGCTCCCATACTCCTTTACTTAGTCTTTTTTTTCATGAATGCGGATGCGGGAGTCCTTCCTTCATCTCCACCTTCCACTCCTAACCCCACAACCACATCTTCCACTCCTAACCCTGCAACCCACATTTCTATTTTCCTCAATTTGCACCTCCATTTCCACATTACCCAAATTGCACCCTCATAACTTAGCTAATTTTACTGAGTTTTACACTTACTTTTTACTAAATCTTATACTTGGTCACTAACCCCACAAACTGCATTCGAGCACACTTAACCATATTATGATTTTAACTTTACTGAGTTTTACATGTAGAGCTTCCTCCACTCCCGCATTGTCCAACATTAACCATATTATGATTTGTCCAACATTAACCATATTATGATTTTAACTTTACTAAGTTTTACATGTAGAGCTTCCTCCACTCCTGCATTGTCCAACATTATCCTATTTATCCCAACCATATTATGATTTTAACTTTACTGAGTTTTACATGTAGAGCTTCCTCCACTCCCGCATTGTCCAACATTATCCTATTTATCCCAACCATATTATGATTTTAACTTTACTCAGTTTGTCCAACATTATCTTATTTATCCTCAAACACTTCGTTTAATTTTCAATATTATTCATCATTTCTTATCCTAAGTTTCTTTCCCCCATTCCTTTGGCATATTGGGACATGTGACAGTGAAGTGGACCTACCCCTGGGTGACACTTGGATGATATGGGTTGGATAGAGGTGAGTCAACAATGACTTGGGATGATGACCGAGCTATGAGGTGGCAACCAAAAGTTACACCGTGTACAAGCTATGAAGGATTCCATAATTCTCTCTATTTCACACACAAATAATATGGGGATGAATTTTTCTTATAAACAAGATATGAGAACTATTCCCCAATGCATGTGGGATAAATGGGAAGGATTAACAAATCAAGGGTTCAAAATTCATGTGCATAGATCAACGGTTGTTGAGTCTTTATCTTTGAGAAGCCATAACTTTTGATCCCGATGTCCAAATTGAGAAAATGAGATCTCGTTAGAAAGATAGAGACATGAAGAAAATTTTAGAATTGGTTTCCATGGATGGAATCATAACTATCATGCCCAACAAATTAAATTACATCTGGGACCATTTTCTAGCTTGACGACGATTTGTTTTTGGAAAATTGACTATTAAAATAAGTTCATGAATGTTTGAAGCAAGTCCTAGATTGAGGCACAAATATTTAAGTTTACATTACAATTGGATTTAAATATTCATTGATATTTTATTAAAAATAATCGAGTTAAGAGTTATACTTGCTTCGGATGAGGCAAAACTTAACAATTCATTCATTAAAAGAATATATCAAAGATCGCCTCAAAAGGTTGTTATTGAAGATAACTGATCCCGAATAACTAACAGGAAGTTGTTACATCAAATAAATTCAAGGCCAACGATATATATGCATTAGGATTCAACATAGAGAAGGCCAATGATATATATGCATCAAGATTCAACATAGAGACGGTTCTTTCCATCATTGTAAGTCAAGTAGTTACTTTACTAAGCTCTTTCCCTCCTTTTCTTCTCAATTAGTAGTCATCCTACCTTTCTTTGTTTATGATTTGTGGATACCAAAGGTCGATTCTTAACCGTGTTTTCTCTTTTCTTCCATGTATTTCCATTTATTGGTCCGTAGGAGTCTCGTCCTAGTCCATTTAGGATGAATGCTTTTTCTTTAAATTGGTATAAACTTTCACAGACATCTATTATTTTTTAAGGTTCCCAGAGAACTATTCAGGATATTACATTAGTGATTTCTCAAACTTTGAGTTTTAATATTGAGATCTCAAATGTGTGTCTATCAAAAACATTTTGAGTTTTAACTGAATGTTCATGTAAGTTCTCCGCAAAGGTGTTCTATATTTCTCATTCTATCAAATGATGTGCTCTACTTTGATTATGCTATGATGGAAATGCAGTCGTTTGAAATTTCCCAGTCTTATGGTTTATAGTTTTGTATAATATTGTAAATATTCATTTCTGAACAAGACTGGTTCTTTCTTAGGTGTTCTTTGCATGTGAATATTTATCCCTTTTAAAAGTCTAATATTTTATAGCATTCCCTGTAAATCTGTATTATATTAAAAGAGAAGTATCACATCTCTAAAACGCAAGAGGATTTATCCTCATGATGTTATCTTAAAGGCCTTAAACAATCTTTTAGATCGACAAATAGTTAATATTTTTTATTATAATATTATGTTATATTGTGAGATATGCTATTTAAATTGGTTGTTTAATTTTGTGAGATGCTATGCATCTTGAAAACATATAATTATGTAATTTTAAGATGTTAAAAATGTGTATTATTAGTTTAGTATGAATTGTTTAATTGTATTATGTTTTAAATTAATTATATTTTATAGTAGTCTCTAATGCTTGGTATATATTATTGTTTGTGTTATATCTATGGCAAAGCCGAAGGAAGGCCAATTTATATGTAAATGTTGCAAGATTAATATTATCTTTATGTGTTTTAATTTATGTTTAAATTTTATGACCGTGGTCAACGTCTATTGAGATCAAAATTTATTTATCTGACATTAAGAAATGTAAGAGATTACTTGAATTTCTTTAGAATTTTATTTCTGTGCTCGAAAAGCAGTCGAGAAGCGTTACAAGATCACTATAGTTTTGATAACTTAGAAGGTTAGAGAGGTCGATATGGTGGAAAATATTTTGAAATTGTGATCTAATTTGGGTATATGTGGGGCACTTTAAGAGAAAAAGATTTCCATCTTCAATCCTCTTAGTGTCACAAATATGATAGATTCTTTCATCCCATGGTGTCTTGGGAATTTTCCAACTCCCAATCTCACTATGCAACTCGTGAAACTTTTTTCTTATTTTAGCAATTTAGATTTTCTTCTTTGCACTAGTCAAAACTGAGAGATACTTTTGATCTTCTAGATTAAGGTTGACCACCTCCTTGTAGTATCTTAATTTTCTTTTGTTCTCTAATTCTTTATTACACTACAAAATATCTTTAAATTTAGATGTAATAATATTTTTAATATTATCGATATTCTACATAATGACTTCTTCTTGTATTCCCCAATGATTTAGCCAAGACTTGGCATCTTTATGCCATCCCCGCTTGAGTTGTTGGTGGTTTTGGCTAGAGTTTGAAGCAATTGTTGGGAACCTCTTGTTTTCCATGTTTTTTATCTTGTTCTTGTACATTAAGTGCCTAATCATAATCCTACTTTCAATGGGGGAAATGCTTTCTTCTATGACGAGGATATAATAGGGTGTAATGCCTTTAATAGTGAGGTTATAAGTTATAAAATTATTTTGGATTTGATCTATATTTCTTCGAGATTCTCTAGAGATACTATATCCCCAAACTTCACATTCATAAAGATAATAGGAGTGACAAGAGTATCAAAAAGGAGTTTTTTCTTATCCCATAGCCAAAGGTATGCTAATTTGCAATTGTTTTCAAGCCCATAATAAGCTTTCCACCCTCCATTTAACCTTTTTCTCAATGCTATAGTTCCAATTGAGCTTGTGATGACTATCAATTCCAAGATATTTTTATAAAGGAACTTCCTCCAAGCTATCATTGTCAAATGAAAGTATCATAGATGATATTTTTGTATTTAATTATCACGGCCTTCATTTTGTCAATGTTCACAGTCATACCCATACTAGAGCATAAAAGTCCTCGAGGATTCTTAGTTGCTTACCAAGGTTATAGGGACTCCTCACCATAAGAACAATAACATTGAGGTAAACAAGAAGGATGATGACTATACCATTGAGAGTTGGGTCGACACAACCCACATCTTCTAGACAATCTTCTAACTTGTCAATGTATATGCCAAAAGGGTAGGGAACATGGGACAACCTTGCTTGACTCCTATATTACAATTAATTTCCTTTGATGAGCCCTTAGTGTTCCTAAACTTGGAAATAACGTTCTCATAGAACCTTACCGCAACTGCTCTCAACTTGAAAGGAAATTTCATCTCTTCTAGCTTATTCCAAAGGTTAGTCCTAGGTACAATGTTAAAATATTTTCTAAAATCAATGAAAGAACAAAGGATATTGGTTTTATTATTGCGACACTAATTTGTAATGCTCCTAAGCATAACAAGGTGGTCTATAATTGAATGATATCCTCTGAACCTAGCCTGGCCTTTAGATCCTTTTCCATGGATTTCTATCTATATGTTGATCTTCTTTTCCAAAATGCTTTTGTACATGTTGGCTAAAATGGGGCTAATTATAATTGTTCTATAATTAGAGGGATTGATTTTATCCCCACTTTTAAAAATAGGTACAATGAGGCTTTGATTCCAGGGTTTAGGGAATCCCTGCTTGATTGCTAAATTGAAGAGATTGTGTATTTGGGTGATGAGGATCATCCCTCCAATTTTTATGATTTTAGCTTGGTAGCCTTCGATGTCCTTAGCTTTCCCTTTTGCAAGTCACTTAACCCCAACCTTTATGTCTTCTATAGAAAAAAATCATTCTTTGTAGACATGTTTGGAATGTTTCCCATGACAATAGGGGATTCGTAAATATTTTTAAGGCATGGATTCTAGTCCCTCAAGGGAATCATATTATTTTCTTTAGCTTTATGAGTTAGAATTTCTCTACATAATTTCTTAGGATCTAGCTTAGATAGGTGTAAAAACTTCTCTTTCTTTCTCTTTATGTGGTGTCTTTTTTCCTTTTAATTAGAGCGTTGTATCTATTTATATTATCATATTTTAATGACTCATTAGAAGCATCTCTGATGGCTTTTCTAACAATTTTACACTCATTATCATACCAAGGATTGGTAGTATTGTTTTTCTTTTTATATAACACCTTGATCGAGAATTTGTTAATGGAAGTAGAGAGGGTTGTTGTAAACTTATGATAGATGTCTTCAATATTATTCTTATATGATAGGAGATTTAGTTTACTATTTAAGTCCTTTAAGAAAATATCAGCTTTAGTTTTGTCAAAAAGCAAGTGCCTTTGGTTACCAGAGTTCTCTTCAATGGAGCTTTTGTCCATGACAAAGTTTAGAGTTATGGTTAGAGGTCTATCATCGGAGTCAAGCTCATGGTCATTTAAAAGGTCAACAAATTACTATTTAGTTGGATACAAGGATATATGATATCACATAATCCATGACATTACTTCCCAGTCCATGGATACAAGTCATCCAATTATACTTCAACCACTTCATTAGACCATAGCGAATTATTAGATTTTGAGAACTATAGATCTTGATTAGCTTGGTACTAAAAAATTCTCGGTCAGGCATTCGGAGTTTCTTTTGCATTTGTTAGCTAAAACAAGGTCCTCATCTAGTCATAAAGGATTAGGGTTGGAATCATTGCTTAAAACAATAGATTGATTAATTGGTTCTAGCATCTCCTAGCAGGAGGATGCTACCTTCATTTCTTAGATTGTGAATATATTGTTCTAAGATTTTGTAGGGACAATTCTTATCTAGATTTTTTTTCTTATAAAAGGTAGAATTGATAGGTGCCAAATAGCAGATTGCTATATAAATATTCTACCATTAATATCTCAAATCTCCATCTATATGTATTGATTGAAAGGTTTTTTCTTATGAAGCTAAATGTGAGTATAAATGTTCATTCGTATGTAACAAACTATGTCTCTAATCCCTTAGTGGGAGTATTTCTTGTTCCATGATGACTACAAAACAAATCCTTCTATGTTATGGACCTTAGATTCTTCATGTTCCCAAGTTTCAAACAGAAATATAATATCAATTTCATTTATGATCTAACTTAATGTAGGCCCTTTTCTCCATGGAAAACAACGACAGTTCCAAGAGAGGATCTAGAGTGTCCCAAATTCTTATTTATTTTTATCTTTTTGGTCTCTATCTCTAATAACAACTTTTTGATTCCTAATTATTGTCGATTTTCCTTCCTTCTTGACTTGTTTTACCTTTTGAACTTCCTTCCTTAATTCAACTCGGTCTTCTGGAATGATGTCTTGATTTATAAATATTCACGACCCTTTTAAGCTCAAAGTTTTGTTGTGTATGCCACATTTATGGTCATTACAGCTTACCTTAACACAAATAAGCCTATCTTTATGTTCTATTATTTTACCCAGCCTCTTTGCTTCTATGAGACAAGTTGTTTCAATTTGTGATTTATTTTTAGTTTTTCCTTGACTATTGCAAGCATGTTGTCATATTTCTACCTTTTTAGACAAAAAATTATGAGGTTCAAGGCTCTTTTGTTACACACATGGTCTGACTTAATGAGCCTATTCATTTTGTCTTTGCTGAGTTTAATATCCACTTCATGTTCCAAACTATTTAAGGCCAAATTATTAATTAACTTTTCTTATAGCTTTTTAATCTTGTCCCTAAGATTATGATTTTCTTTGGCCTCCTCTTTGTAGGTTGATTGTTTCTTTTCTTGACCGTGTTTTTCCATTTCCTCTAATCTAACCTCAATTTTTTGCAATTGAGTCTCCAAACCTAATATTCGACTTTCTATTTGTGTTTGAATCTTGTCTTCAAAGGATCTAAACTTATTATCAAGCATTGCTTCTAACTCTCTTTGAAGTTTGACTGCTCTCGCTTGTCTATGTTTTTCTAATGATTCTATATATATTCATACAAATTATCTAGGGTTACTTTGTTAGGCCCCCCCTTGAGAGATTTTGGTATCAACAATGAATTATTCATATTGGAGAGCAGAGAAAATAAATAAAAGTTAAAGAAGGAACTTGTGTACTTGATTCACTGTAGGGTTTGAAAGGCAGGAAAAAAAAATCAGAATGGAGCTCTTCCTGAGTTTGAATAATCCCTTGTATGATGTGTCATTTGATAAAATCAATCCTTTCACGATGTATCACTACACTAGTTAAATCCTTGCACAATAATGAAACCCTTGCTTGATGGGTCGATGTGGTATCACTGTGGTAGAATGATAATGATAATTCCATATAACTGTAGTAATTATCTCTGCAGTAGATCTCTAAGTACATGCATGGTGAAAGACTGTAATCCATGGAACTCGGGCGGGTAGAAAACAAACAACCATCAAGTGCATCTAGAGCGCCTTGTAGTTGGCCCAAAATGCCATTATCTTTGTAGTAGGTTACCTCTACGATAATTATCTTTGTGGTAGGTTACCTCTATGGTAGATTAACTTTGCATTATCTCTACATGTCAAGGAAGAACTAAAAATTTACTTTAATCTTTATAATTAAAAAAAAACATTATATATTTTTTTATTATATAATTATGCCGAAGGCATCTTTAGTAATAGGTTTTGTAGAAAACCTGTCAACTGGTTGACAGGTTTTCTAAAACCATCTTTATCCACATGTAAAACCCCTTACACACCAAAAAGTACACAAACCAATAAATACACAAATAAAACGTACCTTATATTAACCTGTGAATAAATGAAATGAACCTGACATGAAATGGTTCTCAACAACCGATCTTCCTCTTAATGATCAATCACTCACTTTATCACTGACTGCCACTCGTCCAACTCGCTGCTGCATTTCAACCAGTTTCTCGATCAATATAAATACCAGATAGTCCGATCAACGTGCCAACCACAGAAAGGACGACATGGTGAAAGTTCACATGGTCGTCAATTTATTTTATTTATGCGTCCTGGCAACAACCCATGTGAAGTTTTGGGTGGTGGCTTAAATTTAATGGTATGTTTTATACAGGGCCAAGAGTTA
>ML778761.1:169090-191616 GCA_009831015.1 Picea engelmannii
TCCTCCCCACTAGGATTTAATTTTTTCAAGTGACATGTTGAGCTCATAACGAGTATATTATTGTAATTACTTCGAGCCTTGTTGTTAATTAAAATTAATATTTACATGTATATTATATTTTTCAAAAAAATAATGGTTCGTAATTTTGAGAGATTTGATTTAATTTGAACATATGACTTATGACTTCTCTATTAGTATATCTTAAACAAATGATTTAACTAAATAAGTTAGCAATTAAACTAACTTTTGGAATTTATATATATAAGTTCCAAAAATTAAATAAGTTAGCAATTAAACTAACTTTTGGAACTTATATATAAGTTACAAAAGTTAGTTTAATTATGTAACTTATTTAGTTAAATCATTTATTTAAGGTTCCAAAAGCTAGTTTAATTGTTAATTTATTTAGTTAAATCATTTGTTTAAGATATACTAAGTATTTGAAACCTACTTCTATATATATATTCGTTTAATTGCTAACTTATTTAGTTAAATCATTTGTTTAAAGTTTCAAAAGTTAGTTTAATGGTTAATTTATTTAGTTAAATCATTTGTTTAAGATATACTAAATATTTGAAACCTACTTCTCTATTTGAAACCTACTTCTCTATTGTCTAAATTAAAACTAAAATTTATATATAATTGAAAATATTTAAGTTATTAAATTTTGATTTTTGTGGTTATATATTTTATTTATGAAATTTTATATTTTACTTTGTATTTTGCAACTAAAAGTATCTTGAAAAGGTGATGTCATCTCCCACTCTCTTCGCTTTACTTTTTCCTCAAACCCTTCTTGGGTTTTGCCCTATGAGTATCGAATATGGCGTGGGGATGATCATGCTCAAGGATGTAGCTACTTCAAGGAGTAGAGTGGCTCAACAATGTTTCTAGAGGATAAATTGAGTGTTTTCGTTGCCTTTAATTGAGGTCTTATGGTTATGGCATGCAATTAATTTGGCCTTGCAACTCATTCAATTGTTCATTCGGATAAATTGAGTGTTTTCGTTGCTTTTAATTGAGGTCTTATGGTTATGGCATGCAATTAATTTGGCCTTGCAACTCATTCAATTGCTCATTCTCATTAAAAAAAAATTGTGGTGAATCTATTATTTGTGTTTGTGATGTTGCTTCTTGGTGTCAGTTCTATGTGTTTGTGATGTTGCTTCTTGGTGTCAGTTCCATGTATAGTGTTGTAGGAGTTAGTCGACTCTATCGACTAGACTTGATAATTGGCTAAATCGAATACACAGGTTGATTGACTATTTAGTCAAATATGTAAGTCGATCGACAAATCAAGGAAATTAACAAATTGCAATTGCCTTGTAATTGAATGAGCAAGTATAAATATATGAATATGTAATGAAGAAATAAAACTATTGTGATGCATAATGAAGTGGATATTATTGGTCTCTCCATTACTTTGTGTACACTTTTGCTCTTATTTATGTGTGTGCTTGTATATTAGTTCAATGTGCCATATTGCTTTGTGTGAAGGACTACTGATAACTTCTATATACAATTCCCTAGATTACAACATTGATTCTGTTGCTAGTAGTTCTTGAACCCGAGCTTGTAAAGTAACACACAAATAGATGTTGAGTTTGGAAGAAATACGTGAGTGGTGGGAGAGAAAGATCAACAATTATTTAAAGAATTACGCATGAAGAAATCAACTGACACTAGCAGAAGCAAGAGCACACTTCTTCATAAAAACCCACGAAATATTCATTGCAATGATTCTCGAAGAAATTAAAAAATACATCGACCGACCTACTAATGAATAAACTAGCAAACAATGAACGATTAATGTCCAAGTTGATCAACTAGGGTCAACTGAGCCATTTGTTCCTCAACAGATCGACCAAGTGGCGATAGAACAACACAAAAATTAGCAAATAGAGTAAGAGCATAAAAAAGATCCAAGTGCACATTATACAATAGAACACTCAAGTGTGTGGCATCTGACCACAAGAAAACCGACTAGGGGCCAACGAACAAGTCAAACCCTCATCTAGAGTAGTTGGAGGGACAACAAATAACTAGAGAAGGGCCAAGTACAAATGCACTGACGAAAATTCCCATGGACAACCCAAATCCACCACTTAACAAGACACTTGAAAGACCTCCTGAACCATCACAACTTCCATTAGGGTCAAAGAAGAAGAATAAAGAGAAGAAGAAGACAATACACATGAAACAAACCACTTCTTCAGTCACTACTTTTACAACTTTCAGGCCTGTGTGAGCATCAACACCCCCCAAATAGATGCTCTTTGACCCAACTTCCATTTGTGACAATCAAATTTTAGACCTGTGCAATGAAGTTGTGAAAGAGTCAGTCTCTAGATGGAAGCGGGCAATGAAGGATGAAGACATGCTAACATCAAGAAAAGACAAGGAGAAAAATATTTGAAAACATTGCATCAACTTGGCATGAGAAAAACTAAATCTGGAACCATCAAGTGTGGAGGTCAACCAACTCCACTCCATTAAGAAATTGGTCAAGCCGAACCTACAAATCCAACATGAAACTCAACAATTGAGGTAAGATAACATGAAAGTAAACTAGGAGCACATCCAAATGATTGAAGTGAACCACCAACTCATGATCGACCAAATTTTAATTGTTCTATAGTTGGAATATGAAATATTTAAAGAAATCCAATAGAACCCAGATATAGTAATTGATCAAGCTGCCACGTTAAACAATGTAGTAAGTAATTGGTAGAATTACTTCGCTTCGACCTTCAAAAAAATAAAAGCACATAGAAGCATTCTCAAAGACTTAACAAAGAAGAAAAATATGGTAATCGACTCCAGAATGAGATCAACTCTGGCCACACAAATCAACAAAGAAAAGAAGGTCGAAATATAAGTTACACAACAAGAGCGACAATGGTTCAGAGAGGGTAAGAAATCCCAATTGGAAACTGAGACTGTTGTGGAACATCTCAACCAAGTTATTAGAAAAATAAAGCATCCTAAGGAACATTTTAATCCTGAATCAACTTTGGTACAAAATGCCTCAAGAGCGACAATGGTTCAGAGAGGGTAATAAATCCCAATTGGAAATTGAGAATTTTGTGAAACAACTCAACTAGGTTATTAGAAAAATAAAGCATCCTAAGGAACATTTTAATCTTGAATCAACTTTGGTACAAAATGCCTCCATCATTGACAAATTTGGGTACCTGACACAGATGAAATCACTTAGAGTCCAGGAATAATATTCAATTGATGAATGGCCTACCATTTCCCAATATCTTCACTAGCTGGCGCCTCATATTTATCAAAATGATTTTGAGCATCTGCCACAACAACCAACAACACACCAATGGTTGTCTCCTACCTCCCCTCCTTGACCAAAATTCTAGTTTTTTAGCCCAAGTGTCTCAAAGTCTAATTTTCTAACTATCGGTCATCAATCAACGACGCCAAAAATAGAAGTGGAAGGGTCAGATACATCACGATTGGATAAAGGCATCAAAACATTAGATCCACATGTACATCTCTATAAGTGGTCAGAGACTATACCAGAAGAGTTGGTCACCCAATAAGAGAAAATAGTCAAGAAAACAAATCCAACAACATCTCCAACAAAAGACCCATAAATCTAGTAGGCAACCACAAAAGATCCAACCAAATGATCAACATTATTCTCTTTGTCTTCTTCAAAATTTTGTAATCTCATTCTCTAAATTTTTTGTAAATGTAAAATTCACAATCTCCCTCTTTCTCGGGACGAACAAGGATTTAAGGTGGGGGGAGATGTTGTGGGGGCTAGTCAACTCTATCCACTAGACCTGATAGTCGACTGCCCACTAGACTCGAGAGTCGACCAAGTCAAATACACAAGTCAATCGACTGTCTAGTTGAATATGTAAGTTGATCGATTGCCTAGTCGGGTCAACTGACCAAGGCTGTTAGGAAGTTGCAACTTCCTTGTAACTAAAAGAGAAAGTATAAATATATGAATATGTAACAGAGAAAGACAGTGATTGTGATACATAATAAAGTGCATGTTGTTGGTCTCTCCATTAATTTGCGTACTCTTCTACTCTTATCTATGTGTGTGCTTGTATATTAGTTCATTGTGCCATATTTCTCTGTGTGAAGAACTACTTGTAACTTCTACACACAATTCCCTAGATTACAACATATGGCATTTTTTTTTCTTGTATCTTGTGTCCCGATCTCAGCCAATTTTTGCAAAGATCATGCTTAAGGGATATATGTTTAGATCAGATCTAGATTATATCTTCTCATTGAAGAATGCTTTTTTTTCCACTTGCATCTCCACTCATGGAATATAGTTTTGACTTATTGCAAGGCTTATGTATCCCATGATGATCTAGTATAGAACCTAGCTTGAGTTTTTTTCCCGTTTCAATGTACTCCTCGTATATATGGTTTGATGGTTGTAGTTTCAACTATTTTGGTTGATGTAGTTTTAGGAGTGTGTTCTCCCATACCATGTGTTGAGAGTCTATTAAGGATTGTCTTGAATATGATCTTTGCATGAGACTAAGATTGTAATTCATCTTTTTTTTATTATTATATAAAATCCTATTAGTTGAATTTATGTAAACTAAGATTGTAATCCACCTTTTTTATAATAGAGTTTAAAATGAGCTCTTTTAAAAAAAAATGATCTTAGGAAAAATTGTGACTGTGTAATTATTTCTTATAAATTTGCATGGCTAATAGTTAAAAAAAAATGTTCTTATATTTCTTATAAATTTGAAGCTTAATAGTTTAAGAAAATTTGTTTCTCAAATTATATGATTAATGTTTTATAAAATTCCATGGATTCTTTGTCCTTGGGTTTTGGGTTATGTCCATCCTCCTATTTCAATGTAGAATGTGAATTTATGTTATCATTGTAATTTTAGTTTTATTTTTCTAAGTTAAAGTTGACTATTAGTAACTCCTATTGTTACTCTATCACTTACAATGCTCAACCACATATTTAAGTCATTTATAAATGATTTTACACATAACTATGTGAAATTGGACTTCAATGTTTATCTTTTTAGTGCATTACTTAGTCAAAGTTCACTAATGATATGGAGCCCACTCAATCTCATAGGTATTAGTTATAATCAGAATGTCATCATCCCATATGTACATAAAATAATTACATGTTAATAGCCAATACATGTCATCATGAGAATGTGACATCATCACAACATCAAGAATAGTAAAAAACCGCATGCAACCATAAGAACAACACATCATGAAATATCATCATCAAAAGAATCGCATGCCATCACATCATGAAATATCATCATCAAAAGAACTGCCTACCATGACATCATGGAATATCCTCATTAAGAGAACCACATGTAATTACTGCATGCCATCATAAGAAACACCATAGCATCATCAAAAGAACTGCCTACCATGACATCATGAAATATCCTCACTAAGAGAACCACATGTAATTACTACATGCCATCATAAGAAACATCATATCATCATCAAAATAACCATGAGAATTTATCGCATTCCATTATAAGAAATGTCACATCACCATATCATCATTGAAATAATGACATGCCATAATAAGAAACATTCAATCATCGTATCGATATAAGTGTAATGGAACTGCATGTTTTCATAAGACTGCATAACATCGTGAATATTCCTATCGTGATAATAATATTATCTCATAGCATATGTGGAACATATAAAACATCATAGCCACACATATCATGTTTAATCAACTAAGCACATGACATATATGGAAACATAATAAAATATCATGAACACTCTTATCATGATTAATCAACAAAATCAAAATCACTAGTATGCATGAATAGATAAGCAATAAGTATCAAATATCACATTTAATTCCATATAAAGACCATGAAAACACCAATCTAGTACATGGATATGCTCTTATTAAATTTGTTAGACCAAGCTAACTCTACAAAATGTCATTATAAAATACCATGAATGCCATGTGATATTGTCGATATATCAACGACCTTTTGATTATAATTTATCATCTTACAACAAGAAAAAATACATTTTATAGGGTATGTATAATTAACACATCAACCAGATGCTATGACCTTTCATATATTTTCCTCATTTGAGTACACTATTAAACCATTCAAGTAAGCCCCAATGATTTGGAGCCACAACAATCTAGGAATGCATTCTTATCCAAATGATGGAATTCAACAATAAGATATTAATGGCATTACTAATATGCCTTAAATCATCAAAATGAAAATTAAATTTTCATGTCTATCATGATATTAATAAGTGCATCTACCATTAAATCACCATATTTTTACTCTATCTAGTAGTAGTCTATATCTTTTGATCATTACCCAAGATTCCAATGTTACTTCGTATCTATAGCTTAATTTAAAAAAAATAATAATTGACTTCTATATCGAATAATATGTAAAGAGTTTAGACACTAAGTCATCATCATTTAAGTTTCTTTATAATTTTCTATCCACTTGTACTCATAAATGATTCAACCTTGACAATTTATTTCCTACAACAATTATAATTCCACCATTGAAATTCCCTAGCTTTATTCCATAACCTGGATCTTACTTCCCTTTATAACTACCGTCTATACCAAAGATACTCCTAACTCATAGATGCCATGCCCATCAACTCGACATGATGATCTTGCTTCCCACTTATTACACATAGTAAATAACTGGGTCACTTACTTGAACCTATAATAATTCTACACATACCTAATCACATTCTAATCACATTCAAATAGGATAGTGTTGTTGATATCCAAACTTATTATTTATGCACATTCAACCTCTTATAATAATATAAGTCTCAATGTGTGGTAATGATTGCCTAGATTATTCTACCATGACTATTCCAAATTATTCCATCATGTTCTAAGCTAGGGTACTACTTCTTATCGTTTCCTCATCTGTGTTTTAAAGATCACCTTTTTATTCAACACAATTTATATTTTGACCAACTTTTCTCTTATTAGCTTAAGTATATTCCATTTCTAATTGATATGCTTATTTTTACATGAGAAAACAACATGGTGATTTCTTATTTTTCAAGGGTAATAGTTCAACTAATCTTGTGGGTCTCTTACATTACTCTCATATGTTTTAGGTCTTGCTCACTATATGGAACATAGAAAGACCAATATCAATTATAGATAAGATAGGAAATTCCATCCCTAGATGGGGTGTCAGCGGGTTGTCATGTTTAAACACCGGGAGGAGGGAGGCGAGGCTAGATAGCAGCTCAAACCTCCAAAAAGGTGCGTGGAGATCCCCTTATTCATCCTCCATGGTCTAGGAAATTACCATTGTGGGATCCCACAAATTGCAAAAGGGTTAATGTCTCTGGTTCATGGTACTGCCGATGCAATGAGAATAACTCCAAGCACACTTCAACTGCAATGGCAATTACTCTGTACCCTCTGCAAGATAATCATGAATGACCTTAGCATGCGATAGAGAGAGTTTTATCAATGACACACCGACCTTGACTTGTATTTCCATTTGTATCTGTTGGTTCTGGTCTAGGAGCTTGAATTCCTCCCTCTCAAGGACCGTAGGCACCATTGTGAACATAATGCCATGTATGCGTATCCGAGGTCACTCTTGAAGAGGAAGTGACTCTCTCTAACAGGAGGATAGGCATTCAAAAGGAATGGAGCTCACTGTCCTGACTTAGGAAAGCTTAGTCACAGCCTCACCAGTTCAAATGACTTAGGAAAGCTTAGTCACAGCCTCACCAGTTCAAATTGCAGAGCCAAGCAAAGATTCTTCCATGCAGGAGGAAAATTTCTTTTGGGGTTGCAGAGTGGAATGGTTTGACACTGAGGGTAAGTCCTTGGGGTTTGATGCGCATTCCGAACCCACTCTAGTGACAATGAACATGGTATAGAGCCACAATCTGGAAGGCCTAGATGATGCTCATGCAGGTAATCGTCCCTCCGACCCTCCTCATTCTATGCTGGAGACCTGTAGCATTGTTAATTCTCCAAGCAATTTCAATTTGAAGGAGGAGTACCTTCAACTTGTTTCCGAGACTCACAGGGAAGTGACCAATTTGAGGCACAAAATCGAACAACTGGATCATATAATTTCGTTTATGGTGGATCAACATGCCCGTCCAGCTCTCCTGAGTTATGTTCCATCTCTGTCTGCCCAGGACGCCATCAAATTGAGTGTGCCTATTCCTCTGCCCTCATGCAACAAAAAATCTCTTCCAGATGGCCAACTATCGCCTCTAGGCTAATAATGGTTTCAATTTTTTAATTAGCTTCTCTTACAGTTTCATAGATCAAGCCTTAAATAGTGATGTAGGTTTGCTTATTCCATCTTTTCAAATAGTGATGTAGGTTTGCTTATTCCATCTTTTCATAGAGACTACAGATCCTATGAAATTCAAATGTTATATTATTTGACCCCACAGGGCTGCTCATATTTTGAACTGGAATCGAGCTGGGTTGGTTTCCTCTCATGGAAACTCAAACTCCAGAAGACTATCTGTATAAGTTTATTGTTTCATCAAAGGTAATATAACCCTTTCTAACTTAAAAAAAAAAGAGATAGGAAATTCCATGGAACAACTATTGTTGTTTATAATCAAGCATGCCTTATGCCCTGGTTATTATTGCATTAATAGTTAGATGCATACTGCCTTTTATTACAAAATGCATTCCCATCATTTGTTTATGGAATTCCTTACTCAAACTTTCCTTCTTAATTTATAGTCCAACTCCATTTTATTCCATCATTTCTTGTGAAGTACTTATGTAATATCTCAGTTTCAACCATTTGGATGTCTTGTATCATATGTTCTAAGTGATGCAAATATTCAATTTTTATTCTTTGATTTCTACATATCATGAGGTAGATTTTCCACGATAATTTTGAAATCTTGTAAACATCATCTTTGAATATTAACAAAATATCCAAGGCTGATTGATTGAGGAAGAGCACTTAAAAGGGTTATACGTCCACCAAAGGGAAAAGGTAAAGGGGTCTATGGGTTTGATTTATGTCTCATGATTTTTCCATATCTTAATTATATCCTAACTTTTATGTGATTATCCTATTTCCTCACTTCTTCCTAATGTTAATGCCAATTAAATTAGGAGCCTAGTTAAGGGATTCAAGATAAATTTTAAAGTGGAACTCTTAATTACCTCAAGTAATTACCTCTTGTACTCAAGTAATTACCTTCTACCTTGAAGAAAATAACTCCTATTTTCATGGGATCAAGAAAAGAATGAAAGGAGGCACTTCACTCACACACCATTCATTCATGCAAAGGAGGAAATTTGAATTAGGAGAGAGGGCTTGAGAAAAAGAGACTTCTTGAAGAGAAAAGAATGTGTTTTCATGAAGAAAAATCATCCTAGCTCTTTATGATTCATGGAACTATGGAAGAGGGATTTTTTTGTGACCACAGGGAACAAGAATGAGTAGGGATACATCCTCTTAAATCCTTATATATTGTTTTCCTTTCGAGGTTGTCCAAGAGTCAAAATACGATGTCCAAAAAGCAAAATTCTATTGAAGGTTCAATCGAAAAGTCGATAGTCACTAGACTTTTATTATACATGCTGAAGAGCACAGAGATGAAGATAATTATTGAGGGATTGGAGAGTAGATAAGGGATTGTCTTTCTGTGTTGTATGGGGTAGTAGAGTGAATGCCAAAGTTGGTCTATCTGAAAGATTAATTAAAGAACTCAACAATGGCTTTCTTGGTGGATCGTAAAATCTTTTTGGAATGGGACAAGTGACTTGAGAGTCTTGAACTTGTCTCGTTTTCCCTAGTGGTCTTGTAGCCTAGCAAGAGGGTGGCATCTACAAAGTATTTTCCTATGGTTGGGAGGAAAATTGTTCACACCAAGTGAGTTGCCTTAGAACATAGCTTGTGAAAAAGATAAGTTCTTCATCTTCTTCTCCTTTGTTACAGAATTAATATTTTATGTTGACAAATATCAAGTTATGAATGATCACGAGAATTTTATACGAAATTCTTGTAGGTATTGATGAATATAATGTATGTAGCTTGATGTTTCATGCCAAGTGTTTGCTTAAATTCTTAAATGATTTTTTATGTGATTTTGGGCATGCATGTAAAGATAGGCCCAATGATTTGTTTGTATCTCAAAATATGTGATTTGGGTCAGCATGATTTTTGGTAGTGTAAATATTTACATGGGAATGGGAACACCCACCAAAAATATCAAGTACCCAAATTCAAATTGTGGAGATATTCATTGTTTATCAACATAGTTTTTACAAATTGTCAAATTGAGGAATGTGTAGATAGCTCTTTAAATATTCACATTTTTCTCATAATATATGATGTGGGTAGGTGTGAATTTTGGTATAAATACTCTAAAATATATGTGGAAAACTCACAAAATATCTCAAGAACCCAAATCATATTTTAAGATATATTTGTTCTTTATTAGAGCTATAACATATTTTCCCTTTGTAACTATTAATGACAATGGATGCTAACCTCTAACCTCTGTTTGAGGGTCGTGTATGCATTTGAATAAGTAGTTCTCTTATTCTTATATTTATGCAGAGTGAATTTGTTATACATGAAAAGAACTGTATATGTCTAATTAATTTTGAATTCATGTCTATTTATATGTGCATGCATGGGTTTAAATGTGGAACAAAACATTGTACTTGTTATGTTTTGGTAATGCCATTGTTACCTAGTTGTCTTCATATTGAAGGCTAGGTTATGTTGTGTACTTTGAATGCAAGTTTTGAGTAGATTGGATACCACTCTTTAGAATGAGCTTGTATTGGTAATGCCATTGTTACCTAGTTGTCTTCATATTGAAGGCTAGGTTATGTTGTGTACTTTGAATGCAAGTTTTGAGTAGATTGGATACCACTCTTTAGAATGAGCTTGTATGAAATGATCATATAGAAAGTTTGAAAGAGTGTTAAATGTATGAGGTGGTATAAGGCATCTCTTCTCTCATTGTTAGCTTCCATATGAAAGAGATAAACATACTTTAATTATGCCTTTGGAACTTGTCATGTGGAATTTTAGATAATATATTGATCTTAAGTCTAAGTTGAAATTAGTATGAATTGTTATTGAATCATGAAAAGGATGTTGTAGACATACTAGTTAAGCCATTGGATGTGAAAGCATAAATTAAGGTGCCATTCTTGATCGATCTTCCACTTGAGATAGGAGATTAATACATGAATTGGCTTGTCTATATGATGTTAAATTATTTGTGAATAAATCATAAATGACCTTGCTAATGGATCTTACTAAAAGGTAGGAGAGTACTTTCACTTTGAATGGCATTATGCCACTGGACCTTGGAATGGGTAGGTTGGTAAAGGATTCAATCATGAAAGAAATGATGTATGTGGTTTCTTGTCGAGATGACTCTGAACTATTTCATTATGTTTAGAAGAAAGGATTTTGTAAATGGTCACTTATTGTGTAAAATTTTTAATAATGTTGCCACTCTTTATTTGACTTAGACTAGAATTCCCTATTTTGGTGAGTAAGTACAAGAGGTACATTATAATTTAGCTATTTCTCTTTTTCCATTTTGCTTATTTATATCATTTTTCCAAGTTTGTTATGGTTACAAGAAATTCAATAACTTATAATCATTCGAAAATTTGCAAGTTCACCATTTTCCCTTCCTCCACAAGGTGACTTCATGGAATTATTTTATAACTCAGGTATAAATTGCTAACACTTGGAGACAAATGTTTTAGAAACCTTCCTAGTCTTAAAATCTTTGTCTCTCTATAATTATATTTCCACCTTCACATACTAACAATAAGTTAATTATCCTTCCAGGTGTAATTTGATATTTTCTTTAAAGTAAATACACATTGTCTTAAGACTTTTGATGTCATTTGAGGTGTACCATTATGTTCCAAAATCAGTCAATTATATTTTATTCATACCTTGCCTAAAGACTCAATGTCTTCTTCACTTCCTCAAGTTACATAGGTCACATTAGCGTATTTAAGTGATTGTCTAGTAATTCACACAATGGGCCTCCTCTTACTGTCACATAGTTAGGATCCTAGGCCAATAATATCATGCCTAAGGTAAAATATAAGATACATTTTGAGTCCTAAGACACACATTGGTCCATGTCAATATAATAATTTATGTGCATCATCATTCCATAAGGAGTGTATCAATGGGTATCACCATTCCACTTAGACATGTTACAAGTTGTGTATTCTTCTAGAGATTCAATGTCTCTCCAAGTCATACCTTACCTTACTTATGTGTCCTTATAAGTCTTAATGTATGGGATTTGCTATTATTATATTTCAAGGTTATATTGTGAATCTGAATTTGTTCTTAATTTCATTCTTCGTCAAGCATACATGTGTGGAGAGGAGAGTCATGCCTATCTTCCCTGTACATATGTGACATGTGTATTACATGTGCTTAATATCATACACTTACTATTGTATATGTTTTAGAATTATTAAAGACCATTATATGAGTTTTGGACTTCATAATCATGATATTAAGCCTCATGGTATATGTTTTAGAGTTCATCTTAATAATGAACCATGTTTATGCATATGCATAATATGCTACACTTTCTACCACTAATATGAGGATGAAGAAGAAGAGTGAGAAGAAGAACAAGACATAACCCATAGAGTTCTGGGGAGATAAGGGCCAAATCTTTGTTCCTCGTGCATTACTAGTTATAATGCACTCTACCTAGGGGTTTTTGTACTTTAATGTGTTGACTTGGGCCTATAGTGGGTCATGTGTATTTCACCTGTAGTAGAGATAAGGACATCCTCTATGTATCTAGCAACTCATTAAATTGTGCCCGGGTGACAGGATGTCTGAGTATTAGAAATATTCACTTGATATATTGTAACTCCAAATAGACTATGGTTTCCTTATCCCTTAGCCACTTACTAGGTCCTTCCATACAATGATTCTCTAGGATGCCACCATAGGTATGCGAGTCATGTGCTAATATTGGTATGAAATGATATCCTCAAGAATGTTGTGTTCCCTATCACCTATAGTGCATGTATGCTATGCAATGACATATAAATGCATAAATGCAATAATTCAAGTAATTTCATTAATTTGTAGCTCCGATTATTTTTAGAAAGGCAACTTACTCACACTAGTTAATTCCTAGTGAACATAGAAAATGACCACTAGTGCACATAGAAGAAATCTAGACCAAGGTGGCACTATTTGTTTTGAGTTGATCAACTTGTTGCATTATTTTTCTTCCCTCTTCTAGATGCAACATCCTTGGAGAAAAGTTGACCAATTCAAATTCATTATGAATTATACAATAATCATGACATTTTCCTCTTGTTATATTCCCAATTATGCTTCCACAAAATTTTGAAAGTACACATCGACAAAATTAATGAAATCATATTATTTTTGTCAAGAGATTAAACTCTAATGTGGCTTCTCAAGTCTCAAGACCCCTCATTCTTTTTTTTTTTTTATAAATAAACTGAAGCTTTATATTATATAACAATTGTGCCAAAGAAAACAACAAAATTCAGCTAGGCTCTTACAAAATTTTGGCTTATAGCCAAGATTACTTCCACTGATAGTAAACTGTAAAAAATACATACAATCCTGAGAAAAATCCACATTGTTTGACAACAAAATTCCTTAAAAAATTACCCCATCAAAAATATAACTTTGGAGTACATCAATTGTTGATTGAGCCATAGTTTGGGACCCTCTGCACTCCACTTTGAGGTGGATATTCTTCTTCTATGTCCATTGGTGCGACTCCAAGTCCCCCTTGTCCTTTTTTGTGTTTCCATGGCGAGAAGAAAATGACACTTGATTGATAAAGATGGATTGTGTATGCTGATGCAAGACTAGTGTTATCAGAAAATGGCACTCCGATTCCAAACTCTCAATGCACTGGGCGAAGACCTATTCTAGATTCCCCACTTTAACTGATAAATGATGAAGAGCGGAACGATTAGCTTTAGAAATTTCCTCACGACATCGAAGGATTTGTTTTATTTCCCTCCAAGAAGGGTCCATTTTAAGACCAAAAAAAGTGCCTCTATAATTAGTAAGGTCAAGCTCCAAATCACTATCGCCTTTGCTGAGAAAATTTGTTAGAACAATAATAAGAGAACAATTATAACCAACAACCACTTCCCTATGTCCAAGATTTAAACCATATGTATAAGTAATACCTTCACCAATATTGGGTCCAAGAACACACTCATTACCATAACAAGTTGTAGTATTAGGTCCCAAAATGAGCACTTTTCCAACAAAGAGAGGGCCAAGGTAAAATTTAAATTTCAGGGCAAAAGCACAAGAATCCTCCAAACTCAGTTTAACATGCTTAATTACTAGAATGTCCAATTCGTAATACTAAGATAAAAATTAGATGCAACCCCGCCAACCAACTTTTGTCATTCTAAGCCAAGAGAAAACAAGACAAAAAATAAAATCCAAGATACCATAGTCCAAACCAAAGCCCTGAAATAAGAGAAAATGCCTTTAGAAAACAGGGGAAATTGAGCTAGCAAGGACTAAGGACAAATAGTATAGAATTATGAGTCGAGACCCTCGAATACTCAAGAGTAAATTATCCCCAACCCCCAAATTGACTAAAACATAAAATAGAAGAGACCTGCCATCATCCAATCCACCTTCCCACACGAAAGAAACACCTCCATTATCATAAAACCCAAAGAGAATAAAAAGTTCTATAATTCCAGAATTCAAACCATCAAATACCCATAACTGAAAGGCAGAAAAATAAGGAGGAAGGAACTTGTGGGCCAAAGGAAATATGGCCACCGAAGTTCAACTGCTCAACGTCAAACATAGAATGACCGAAGCCCTCCAAATCAATCCAATTCTCCCTCAACACGCCACACTAGGAACCAAAGTGAGAGAAAGGCATAGATTTCATGACTACAACCAAATTCCAATAAAGATAGAGCTTGCACAAGGCAACATTAATTAAGGAAATAACCAACACTTTAAAATAGTGTATCAGTCGACTAACCATGTGACCAAGCTACCTCACATGAAGCCACCGATCCAATATATTAATTCACTCCATCATAAGGTTAAGGAATGTAGCAATACTCCTTGGCACCATTAACATCTATTTCATCCTCTCTAAGACTAGAACCTTGCTTAGCCCAATGGTCTGCCATATTTTTATACTCCCTCAAAATATGAAAGGCAATGCAATTGTCAAACTCGACAAGAAGGCTTAGGGAAAGAGAAATGGCTCCTAAGAATACATTGTTATCGATTTTAGAATGCTTGATTATAGCCCTGATTACGAGCATGGAGTCACCTAGGATAATGCTTTTCCAAATTCCTTTTGCTTAAGAAATCCTAATTCCTTGACATAGAGCATAAGATTCAACAGAGTTGTTTGAAAC
Organism: Picea engelmannii; assembly: GCA_009831015.1. NCBI lineage: Eukaryota > Viridiplantae > Streptophyta > Pinopsida > Pinales > Pinaceae > Picea > Picea engelmannii. The sequence goes on from ML778761.1 coordinate 184,512, forward strand.
CTGGCCTAATCCCCAAGTGAAATGGACAACATTATTCCCTCAAGGATCACAAATACACCCCCCCCCCCTATACCTACCACCCTTGGGTTGTTCCGAGAAGCCCCATTGAAAAAAAGAATGAAGGAATACTCTTAAGAGAGCCATTCATTGAATTCATGGTTTGGAAGCTTGATAACCCATTTCAAAAGTTAAGTGCCTTGATTTTTATTAATAGACTTAATAGGCCCCAATTTGAACTTATTTATCCACCATTTCTCACTATCATTTAAATCCTAATCTGACCAATTCATTCAAAGGTGCATATATTCTGACAACAAAGAAAGGGATTTATTAGATATTCATCTAAGATGCCTCCTTTCTTCTCGGAAAATAGATTTGTTGCGAGCAAACCATATACTCCAACAAACATGTTTGGGGAGGGAATCCTAAATATGTATAAATTGTTCTTTTTGCTTGAAGCTTCCACAATTATGAAAAAAAATCTGAACAAGTGTTGTGCCAATCAAACCTATGACCCAAACCATATAAGACCCTTGACCACACTTCCTTTGTGTAACCAAAATCCACAAATAAATGTTGAGAAATTTCCTCTTGTTCATGCCAGAGAGAACAACGGGATGGACCTGCAATACCACGCTTACAAACATTCTTAGTTGTTTGAAATTTCTTATGAGCAAGTAACTGACAAAAGAAATTAATTTTGGGCAAGCCATCACTGTGCCAAATTGAAGCTCATAGGCCAGAATGAGGAAAGGAAACCAAATCCTCAAGCAAATCATGATAACCTTTGTTCATTGTATAAATAGAATCACCACATCCACAAACATCGACCTATCTTCTATTTTAGTGATCTGAAAAACCTTAGATGTACAATTAATTCTTAATTACACATGAACATTCGACCAAATTCAGTAAATGAAGATAGCTTGACTATTTGCAAAAACACATGTAAATATGCTTACTTGTCCATAAACTTCATTAATATTGATGAATAACTTGCATATTTATGAGATGACACAACAAAAAATAAAATAACTCAAATTACATATAATGATGACATAATTTACTTCATCTTCAAAGTCCCTTTATAAACCATAGAAACTACTCTTTCTTGTCTCAAAATACCAAATTGCATTACAATATGGACTTATAAAAGCCAATTTATTGAATTCTCTTTAATTCCATTGCTCAAATGCCAAAAAAGGAGTTTACCATTGAATTCCTTGCGAAATTATGAGAAATTTGAATACAAATTTGGCCAAATTCTCAACGGGGGCCCAAAAAAGCCCTTTTTACACGTATAACGAGACAATGTGTCTCATATATGACAAAATGAGCTAATACTTTTACAAATGACCTCTGATCACAAAACAAACTTCTTATTCATAATCCTTGCGGAAAACCGAATCCAACGAGTATAAACTTGCCTAGGTGTAGACAATATACCCCATGACACACTTTTCCATGCGACACATAAACTTAGCAAACTTGACACACACTTCAAGACACATAAATACAATTTGCATAGAAATTCATGCACCTCGACATGTGATCCTGCATTGGAATGTGTGTATCTTCTGCCTTGGGTTGTGCACCATTAAATAGGGTGCACCCCCCTTAACCACCTCCAAAACGTATGGGAAGTATTTAATTATAATTTGGTACATAGTTGTAACTAATTGAACATAGTGGAAAGTTGGTTAGTAGAGGTTGTTTAAGTCTTTGCTAAAGTTGGTGGGTCAGGAGATCTAACCGTTTGCACGATTTTCTTGGGAAAAGTTTAAACCATATGCTATGTGGTATATGCACTGACATAAAGTTAAGCCCCCCGCGTGATATGGTGTATTGGTCATGTGGTATAACAATTAAACCAGGGGCTGGGGCTAGTCCTCGACCCATTCCCCCCCTCCACATGAAACTTAACATAAATTTAAATATAAGTTATGCCATATAGAGGTTAAGACTCATTTAGTGGTGCATTGGTTGTGGTAGGTATGTTAAGGCTTGGAGGGTCATGGAGGTCATTGGTTCGACCCCTGTCGACTCCATAACTTTTACATACATTAACCAATATTGGTCAATGGGAGGCTGCCATGTGGTAGACTCTCATTGGCTATCCTTGCCAGGTGTCAACGAACCATTGGTCCACTTGAACTGTACCATATGCCCATTCAATTGCCAACTAATATGCCACATCAACAATGCTACGTCAGCATGCCACGTATCACCCTTTGGTGGTGCCACATGGCATCCCGCTTTGACTTTTTCCATGATTTGACCAAAATTTGACTACTCATAACTTTTTCATACAAGCTTCGTTTGACTTGTCGTTTGTGCCGTTGGAAAGCTAACAATGAGATCTATGCATTGATGTCGTTTTATCGATCATTTGAGATGATCAAATTTTGAGCTTTTATGGATCCCCTAGGACCTCTCCAAGCATTGTATATCCTTTTAGACCTCTATGAGCATTCCTTACATCCTCCTGGATCATCCAGGGAGAAAATCTATGAAGGGAAGGGAGGAGAGATTTATATAAAGGGGCCAAAGGAGCTGGAAAAGAGAGCACTTTCTAGTTCATCTAATTATTTGAAGTCACACACCATATCGATATGTCGAACAGAGTAATGAAACCATGATCCTTCATCCAAAACAACAGTGGATCTAGATCTTGCTGCATGGAGAGGGGTTCAATATTCATAATTTTGTCATACCATATTTGGATACGTCGACCATTCCCTAAGATCTAGGATAATTTCTCACAAAAAATGGATTTGATAGAAAGAAAAAGCTTGAAAATGGGAGATCCCTGAATTACTTTTGGAGGAAATTCTAAACATCTTTGCCTTGGCCCATTGAAAAACTTTTTATGCAGCGCCCTTTTCCACCAAGCGAGTTGTCTTGTAAAAATCTTCCACATTATTCTCGCTCCCATGACCTTGTTCATAAGCTCATGGTTCCTTATGTCCAATCCACCCCTGTTCTTTGGGAAAATAACTTGGTTCCAATTTACAAGATGGAATTTTTTTATTTACTTTCTCCCCTCTCCATAAAAATTCCCTTAACTTCTTTAAGGTCTAACTAGTTATTCCTTTAGGAGATAATAATGCAGAGCACTGATAGAGAGGGAGGGCATACATGACAAATTAAGAAGGATAATTCGACAAACTGGGTTTAACCACTGGGTTCCCTAGTGAATGAATTTTTGATTTATTTTTTCAACAATTGGCAGCCATTCCTGAGATGTGGAGCTTTTTAGGGAAATTGGAATGCCACGGTATCGAAATGAGACACATTTTTTGGCCACTAGACATTAAAAGATCTCAGAAATTGCTCCCAACTTCTGAGGAGGTGTATTCCAACCAATAATCTAACATTTCCAGTTAATAACAACTCCCCCCAAAGCATCCAAAAAAGAGTTCAGTACCACTTTAAGGCGATTAGGAATAGTCACCAATGCTCCACCCAACAAGAGGGTGTCATCCACGAATTGGGAATGGTTGATATTATTGACTCCATGGGCTATTCAAATTCCTAGAATATTCCCCACCAGTCTTTCATTCTCTAGCTTCCTACTTAAATCTTTAACCATAATAATAAAGAGAAGACGAGAAAGAGGGTAGCCTTGATGAAGACCTATGTTGATTTGAAAAAACTCAGTTGGCATTCCATTCACTAAAGGAGCTATCCAAGGACCACTTATGCATGAAGACACTCACTTAGTGAATTGAGGGTTGAAACCAAAATGCTCTAACACCTGAAAAAGAAAGGCATGTCAAACATGATCAAATGCATTAGCCATATTCGATTTAATGACCATACCTTTTCCTTTCACCTTGACACTTGAATGTATGGCTTCTTGTACCAACACTATATTGTCCATAATTTGTTGATCTTACATGAAGCCTCTTTGATCGGAAGAGATGATTTTGGGAAGAATATTTTTTGACTGGGAAGCTATGATTTTGGTGAGGATTTTGTAAGACGAGTTGCACAAAGAAATGAGTTGGAATCTATTAAAGGAGGTGGGATTGGATTCTTTGGGAACTAAGGCAAGAAAGGAATAATTAGTCTCCACCCCTAATCTTAAAGTTTTATGAGAATACTGCAACATGCATTTCACATCATATTTTATCAAATCCCAAAATTTCCTACATAAAGAAATTGAAAACCCATCCAGACCCAGAGACTTGTCCATGCCCAAACTCTATATATCAACAAAGATTTCAGCTTCTGAAATTGGTTCATTTAGGGCCAAATTTTCATCATTATATATAAAGGAGGAGATATTCTCAAGCATTGAAGTCACATTTGAGGGGATGCCTCTTCATGTGCATAAAATAAATCAACAAAGTGACTTTTAGCAACAACTTGAATACTAGAAAATAGGAAACCCAGGAACCATCTTCAAGGGTGATGTTGGTGACATTACTCTTGGATATCTTGGCTTTAGCTTGGTTATGGAAACAATTAGTGTTTCTATCCCTGACCATGAGCTAAAGACTATGATATTTAAGTCTCAACTATTCTTCCTCACACCTGATAGCCCTTTGATAACATATTTGCAAATCAAGTTCTTCATTTTGTAGTTGAGCAATAATATATTTTTTTCAAGCTTCTTTCTCCTTTTGAGGTGGGATAAAGGAGAATTTATCCCAAAGTTCGAGAGTCTGCTTAACCATAATGAGTTTTTTCTCCCAAATGAAAACAAGATTGCCAAGAACCCAATTTTTCCAAGTGGTTTCTACCAATGAGAACATCTAAGGATGGTTGAGTCATATAAGGCTAAAGTGAAAGGGAGGTGGTCCATATTCCAAAATTGCACAAATGTGAAAGGATATGGGCTTGTGATCAAAGATGAGAGAAGGAAGGATATACTATTTGATGGAAGAGTTTATGCTCAAAAAATTATTGTGGATCATAAAACAATGCAATCTGGCAGCCATGTGCCCTGGCCCCAATCTCATGTTAGACTAGGTTTATCTCCCTCTTTGTGGAGTTATATCTAACATGTCCCAATCAACCAATATTTCCTCCATTTTTTCATGGAAAGGATCTCAGCCAAAGAAACCACCTTTTTCTTTTGCGTTGTTTCTGACCATATTGAAATCCCCCGCTAGAATACAATCCACAACAAATTCAATACCCGTGAGCTTTTGTAAGGATCTCCAACAAGAAAATTTTCCCAGAGGATTTGTTCACATGTAAACATTAATAACTACAAAGGCTTTATTGAGATGTCTGTATCTAAATTTAGCTAGAATCCAATCCCGGGTATTGAAATTAAACTACAAACTTACCTCGGATTTATTCCATATGATGCATAATCCTCCGGAGGCACCTGTGGAATCTACTGTTATAGTTGCTCTTGAACTCCAAATTATTTTCCTAAGCTTAATTGCTTCAACCACACTCATTTTGGTCTCTTGAACAAGAGTATTTGAGGCTTTTCTGAATGGAATAAATCTCCAAAAACCACGATCTTGGGGTTGCTTCCTAAACCCTTGCAATTCCAAGAGACCAATTTCATTATTTAGGAGGGTTTGAATGGAAACCTCCTTTAGTAGTAGCATTTCCTCTAGAGCTTTTTGGGGACTTAGATCATCCCATCATTTTGGGAATTGCTTGTTTTGATCCCAGAAGGATATCTTTGTTTGCTTGCTCCTCCCACAATGTTCTAGATGCTTTTCTCCAATACTCTCACTTTTCGAGTTGTACCTTGCTTCTGAGAAAGTCACTTCCACACCCTTGAAGGAATCCAATTCTTTAGATTTTGAGTCTAAAATAGAGATACTGGAAATAAATGGAGAATCTAAAACAATGTGCTTCTCTTCACGTTGCTTGATGGGGCCAACACTTGGTTGAGATCCGAATGACTGTTGGACTGAAGGAGGCTCCAAACCAAATAAATTTCACTAGGAATGACACCCGATCCATCCACATCTTGTGATAACACCTCAAAACTATTTTTGGAGGAAAAACCCTCAATAGGGGTTTCCTTTATAGAGGTTCCATGATGAATATAAACGGGTTTCCATGAGCTATTCAAAGGGCCAGCTGAGGGTAGGTTTTTAGAGATATTCGAGGGGCCAATAGAAGTTTTATTTTTAGTGCCTCTTGATGGTGCAACAAAAGATAAGTTTTTTGCACCATTCAAGCCAAAATTTTGAGCAATCTCTTGCCACTATTCTTCATTATTTGATCCTAAAGAGTTGGGGTTTTCTGCCTTCTTACAATTCTTCGTAAAGTGCCCATATTCATGGCAAATTTTACATTTAAAGGGGAGTTTCTTGTAGTCTAATTGTTGCACATGCTACCAATTGTCTAGAGAGATTAACAAAGCTTCTGAAATCCCCTTTTCCAAGTCTAATTCAACACAGATTCTATCATATCAAAATATATTCTCTTTGGGCTCAACTTGGTCAATATATATTATAATATAGTTCCCAATACATTGAAGGGCATCATCACTCCAACAATGGAGAGGGAGGTGAGGAAACATAACCCATACCGTAACTGCAGAAGGATCATCATTTTTAGGGATGAATTAGGGAGTCCATTTGTTGAGATACATTCCTCTTGCTCCTAAAAAATATGGACTACTATGGAAGATCAGATCTCAATCTTCTTTCAGCGCTAAGAGGAAAGAGAAAAATACCTGCCCACAAAAGAAATGATTTAAGGAAACCTTGATAAAAGGCTTCCAGTTTTTTCCATCCATATGGCCATAGTTTTTAGGGAAGGCCAATACTAGTAAATTGACCAATCAAGCCACGATATTCAATGGAAAGATCTTTCTTCCTGGACGAGGAAGGAGGAAGCAAAACCTTGGGCATCTCATCTAACTTATTTACAAATTTTGATGGCCAATACTTTGAAATTTTTACAGAGGCAACAACCATGGTTTGAAAAGCCAGAGTATCCTCCTCAAGAGGCAGATAACATCCCCCTAGTAGCATCATCAATACCTCAACAGAAAGGGGTTAGGTTTTCAAACTCAGTGCACCAACGATTCACAAAGATCCAAAAATATATATATTGTTCCGAGACCCCTCATTCTAGGTCACATAAAAAATAATCAATTAATGATTTATCTGACTCCATC
>ML778761.1:230210-266499 GCA_009831015.1 Picea engelmannii
AAAACATATGCTTCTAGAGCTTAAAAATTAACACCTTTTTTAATCTATAGGTTGATGAAGATAAAGGCTATTGGAGAGAAAGGGGGGCGAATCCAGAACTAGCTTGGAAACGAAATGTATCTCAACTGTTAGCACAATGGAGTTAATGCGTCAGTAAGTGCTTCTCGTGCTTGGATCACACCTATTAATCCATTATGATCATATTCAAGTGCAGATTTCTCTGATTTTCAGTTTCTCTGCATCTGTTCAGTTTCTCTGCATCTGTTCAGTTTCTTTGGGTTAAAACCATTTTCAAAACATTATTTTTATCAGGCCATCCAAATAAGCGTGTTTTCATAAATGTGGAAAAGACATTTCTATGAGGGACCGCCATTTTACGGGCAACTGGATTCATTTTAGGGATTTGTGAAATCGGTGCTAAGATTAGCGAGTGAAGCAAAGGTCACATGGACTTCACTGTTGAAACGAGATAAACCTTATTCTCTTGCTATTTTTACTGCTGGCATACACTTCATAATTTTTTTGATAAATATTTTATTGAAATATATTTAAATTAATTTGCATTTAAATATATATATTATTTTAGTGGGCTTTATACAAACAAGTATATACCAGTAGGCAAGGAAAGTACCCTCATCGGCAGGTATACGCTGCCATGCAGCCTTGTTTAGTATAGATTTGTTTTCCCAAAACTTTATAAATATATAATTAGGTAAGTTAAAATCAAAACATCATAAGAAAATATATCCATTATCAATTAAAAAAATCACATCATTTAATAAAAACAAGTTTTCACAAAACTTTATAAATATATAAGTAAGAAAAGATATCCATTATCAATAAAAAAAATAAATCACATCATTTAATAAAGAATTGTTTTCACAAACGTTATAAATATATAATTAGGTAATTTAAAATAAAACATCATATAAAAAGGTATCCATTATCCATTAAAAAAATTAATTAATTTTTTTTAAAGATATCTATCTATCTATCTATCTATCTATCTATCTATCTATATATATATATATATATTACTCATAATCCATAGGGGTAGGATGTGTATGCATTACTTATAATCCAGAGGGGTAGGGTGTATATACTTTTGTGAGCCTCACCTCGAGGAAATCAAGAGAGCCAGACACATGACCAACAAGAAGCATGATAAACTCAGGTCTGGCTCTAGACTAATTGAGCTAACCTTCACGGCTAGATTATTATTATTATTATTATTATTAATATGAGTAGATTTAATATTGTCTTATTTGGATTAAGATTAATGTTTGTTTTTAACCAAAACATAAAATTTGTGTTCATTTCAAAGGGAGTTGCACCAAGGCTAGTAACATGTACATTCATCAAAATTCATAGATAACTCTAAAACTGTACTAAATTCTATACATACAGTGCTATACTTTAAAACTTCTTCTAGACAGGAGTTCCAAGTGATCCCACTTGTGACTTGCTTCACAAACTAACCCAAAAAACTAGCAATTCGATTTTTTTTTCACACATTTAGGGGTGGGCACCACCTTGAGCTTCTTTCCCCTCTCCAGACTGAGGGGGACTTGGTTCCTCAATATCCATAGGGTCTTTGTTTTAGTAGACTATTTCCTCCTCCATTAGTCCTACTTGTAGATCATTTCCAAAATCTAGGTTATTATGAGAGAGAGAGAGAGAGAGAGAGAGAGAGAGAGAGAGAGAGAGAGAGAGAGAGATTCCAACCTCGAAGATACAACCAAGGAGAAAATCATGTTGCATTCAACTTGCAAGGAGTCAATCTGTTGCTTCTGAAAGGGAATGTGAGTCATTATGTTTGTGTTCTGTGTAGCACGGGTTTGCTCCAACTCTATGATTTTGGAAAAAAATAGCATGAGATTTTTTTTGTTTTCTTGGGTGATTTCTTCATGCATGCGAAGAATTATACGAACCTCCCACTCTGGATTATCCATAACTGTAATGGAGACACCTTTCACAATGAAACTGAAATGACAATGCCTAGACTAGACAAACCTCCAACAACAATCCTAATTTCCAACCCTTTGATAGAATAAAATAAATAATAAGTTTCTATTCCAAATGCTCCCTTCCAAAACTTACAAATTATCAAGAGTAATAGACATAGAGAACACAAACCAAGGAACTAGGGCTTTCCTGGTCGGGAGGAAGGACATTACCCACAATGAGGATATGAAACAACTCGATTCTGCCTCCCACATACACCTCTGATCAATATCGTCAAGAGAAAATCTACTCCCACTCTCAAACTCCATGCTTAAACCTGACCAAGCTCACAAATTGTTTCGCTAGTCCTCAAGATGCAGGTTGAACCGTATAGAGGGAAGAACCAGTGGTACCTTAGATTCAACACTGTCCAATATATCAACATGGATCACATTGAGTGGCATTTAATTGTGGCAAGCGAGCCTTGATGAACCATATGTGGAGCTGCGAAGGCCACATGCCATTTGTCTCGAATTTTCCTCCAATTGTTGATGTGTAGTTAATGTGTATTGAATTGGGTGTCATTTAATTAATTAAAGTGTTGGGGTGAAGCTTGGAACTCCATTTTTTATTAATGAACCAAGATCTAGGGAGGAGGCCACCTTGGCCCAATAATTTGATTTGCCATTTAGTTCCCTTTTGATGTGGTAAAATGATATTTTATTGAAGTATGGAATGATTCTCTTAATTATACGAATGAGTGAACTTAATTTGCTCCCCCCTAGATTGGATTGATCCTTCATTGCTCTAATTACTAGAATTAAATCTCCGAGCACTTTCAAAGTTCTGATTCCTTCTTCCTTGGAAATGACGAGACCACGCCACAATGAATAGGCCTCCATGAGATCGTTTTAGATGTTTCCAAGCCTCAAAGCACAATGGAATACCTTTATTCCTCCAGTATCATGGATACTCCCCCCCACACCTGACACCCCTAGAATTAAAATTAGTATTTAATATAAGTATTCCATTTATATATTTTTAAGGAAACAATGGTTTGTCACTTTGAGGGACTTGATTGGATTTAAATTTATGAATTATGGTCTCCTTGTTAACAATATATATTGGGAAGGGTGGAAGGATCAAGAGGGATCATTATTGATCCTGAAGGAAAAGAGGAAAACTCCCATGCATGAGGTTTGGAAAAGGATAATAACAATCAAGTTGAAGCTCTTTCTCTATTCCAAAGTTTGAGGATTATTGATGAAAGGAAACATAGGAGATTAATCATAATTAGAGACTCAAAAATAATAATCAATTATACGTGTAAAGGTACCAGGAAAAGACAAAGTCCATTATCAATAATACTTCACAGGATCAATAAAGAAGTGGAAAGGTTCAATAAGGTTGAGTTTTATCATGTGTTAACATCACTCAACTGGAAGGTGAACAAACTAGCTAATGTTGTGAGAAGGGTCAAACAAGGAACATTTAGAGATAAATAGGGTCAAGCATGGCTCCCTATTCCATAAACCTATGGTTAAGTGCAAGTTAAAAAAAATTGGGGTGTTAATCTTGCCCCATTTAATTATGAAGGAATTTATTATAGTGGAATGCCATACATGTTAACCTATGGGAATGTCAAATCACATGCATTTAATCATCTATCTCAATTGATACAAGAGAATGTAGCTTGCACTTCACATAGGAAGGCATTCAATGGGGGAGATCAATCAACCACCCCCTATCATAATTTCCATTAAAGGTGGGATAATGGATGGAATTCAAGGTGTTGTGATGTCGAATGTGCTATAAGGAAGATTTTTATTGTTGCAAGTTTGAGGTGTCTTAAGCCTAAAAGCTCCTCATGGGCCTTTGGAAAATTTGTGGAATTGACCAATAGTTTATGTGAGATTAGGACCTGGAATGGGTGATGGAAAATGGGTTGATATCAAACTGGTGAAATTCTTCTTTTTGAAGCAGAACCTGTTGGACCTTATCGTGGAAAGAGCATTGAATCTTTAACCAAGTGGATTCGATTGCTTATAGATATTTAGTTGGTGGAGGTATTGGTCTTGGGTGAGTATGCCTTTCTTTGTTTCAAACTCTAGTATAGTTGGTATTGGGTTGCTAGGCCGGGGAACAGTTGGTAGTCTGTTGAATTGGTCTCAAGGTGTGAAATAAGAGGCGACAATGGCCAATTGGTATGTAGGGAGTTTCCCTGTTTGTGAGATAATTGACATAAAAATAATTCTTAGCACTCAAGAAGCCATTATCATTGGAAATAAATAATCCATATTAGAGGTAGCAACACAAATTCATGCACAGGAAGCTAGTAGGGACAATGGAATAACATTACTTGGGGATATAGTGCAACATTGAAAAAAGGAAATTACTAAGCTAAAGATGGAATGTGCCACGCTTAGACACACATTAAATTATTTGAGCAATTGCCAAAATATGGGACACTGTATGGCACACCTTTCCGTAGGATACTCAGGTAACAAGGAGGAAGAAATAATGTAGTAGCAGTTGGTAGACATGGAGGTGGAACTTGAAGAAGATAACCCAGTCAACACAAAACTCAAGCTGTATTGACCTAGGCATTTCTTTATCTTTATTTTACCCATTTCAAAGTTTATTTTTTATCCGGATATTATGTTAGAGTATAGCCCTATAAGGGAGTTGGGAATGATACTTTGGAACACAATATAGTGCCATAGATTGTAAGGCACAATTTTCGAATATGCCTATGCTTATTTTGAAAATAAAGTATCTGATATGTACTATATTGTTAAACAATACAACTGTAACAATTTTGATAATATAAAAATACTCGTTCTTGTTTAAAAATAAAATAAAATAAAATAAAATAAAATAAAATAATAATAACAATAACAATAACAATATCAATAACAATAACAATATTAATAATAATAATAATTGTTATAGCGTCAAATGCCACCTTTGAAGCTTTGATGTTCTTGTTGGCCTTTTCCCTATCCTCACAGAAAAATATTCCCCATACCTCCTTAAGTCTTAAAAAACAATAAATTAAAGGATGTATGTGCCCTCATAGTATACACCATGTGTACACGTGAGCTACTTAAGGGACACCTGCGTACATGCTAATAAATGTTCAAAAAATGTAATACCCCTAGGCCAAACCCCAATTGAAATGTAATTACAGTTGTGCACATAGGCTGGTGAGCTAGGAAATTTTTGGGCTAGTGAACATGTTTTGTATTATGTAATTTCACTCTAAATTTAATGAAAAACATCACTATTGTAGACCATCCTGACAAGAAAGAGTTTGGGGGGATAAAATCCACTAGATGGGAAAGGGGGGCAAGGGTCTAGGAAGAGAGCTAAGCCAGGGGACTTAAACCAAGGAAATATTAATAAAATATTCCTAACAAAGGAAAACAAAGGAAAACAAAGGCATGAATATGATTTTTGTCCTAAGTCCTTGGAAAAGGGGAAATGAACCACCAAGTGGATTCATAAAAGAGTTCAATAGATGACAAGTGTCAACCCAAGTGCATGCAAATCAAATAACAAACCATAGTTCATTTTCCTCATTCATTCAATCATTTGATCATGATGTCCTGCTCTCCATAATTCATACCATCTCCTTGTTGTTGTTGTACGTGCTTGTTGTTATATCCATTTGGCTTAAAGACGTTTGAAGGGGAATTTATTGGGAATTAAGATGAAGAAGCGGGTTGTCGGGCCAATGTGAATTCTCTCCAGGTGAGAGAATTTCTAGGAATTTGATTCACAAAGGTGCCAAGCTGCAGTTATAGAACTCCAAGATTTCATGTTTGGCTTGTTGCTGAAGCCTGGAAGGGAAGTGGGGTAGCCGAAGAGGCACACTTCCTCGGTGGGACAAGCATGTGGGGAAATTAGAGACTATAGGCTGGCTATTAAACTTGACACCTGAACTAAAATATTGCTATCACTGAGAGACCTTACTTGGATAGGATTTACTTGCCCAAGTGGAGTTTAAGCCCCAGCTCAGGGGTGACCTGTTGTCAGTTTGTGGGCAACAAAGTCTAAGGCTGGGAGGAAATTTGGAGGTCTGCATGCTGTTGGTGGCTAATTGTATTAGATAAGTGTCCACCATGTGTTTGTTTAATTTACTGTTTGAATGAATAAATTATCTTGTGTTAGTTATTTACTGTGTTATTCACATTTCAATATGTTGTTGTTCTAATTGCAAAAGACTATAATTATGTGTACATGTTGATATTATGTGTTGTATAAGCATTTTTATTGCTATAATTTTAAAAGTAAACAAGAATTATACATTATTGTGATGGGTTTCCCTGAATATGTTGTATGATTACCTTGTAGTACCTTGCACGACTCTTGTACGTAGGAAGTGCATTTAAATGAATAAAATGAGAACAAAAGTGATTATATCTGAGAGTATGTTAGATGGTGTTATTTATTTTTTTGTTCATACATAGGGATTTCCTTTGCATTTGTTAGTAACATAGCTGGAAATTAGAGTGTAACTTAGCCAACATGGCTGGAAATGCCCTTGACCGGGTTTGGGATGGTTCACGGGGTGAGAATATCTACTCACGCAGTGACGGGAATTGTCTTAACTATTTTAGGGAGGATTTATAGACTATGGGAAAGCCTAGAAACCTTACAAATGATGTAGAAAATCCCATATTTATATAAGTCATGAAGCTAACTGTTAAGCCTAAAGGAATCTATATTTTTCCTTCCTAGAAAGACCTACAACCATCGATCATGGCACAACGAATTAATCTTGGACATTGGTTGGGGTCCCTCATGTATGAGAGCTTGCAAAGGATGGGCCATTTATAGTCATCAGATCATTCCATCGACAAATGATAACCGTTGGATAAAAGTCCCATGTGCAGGAACCAATGATTTGAGGATTAAATTTTGATTGTTGATCAACTATCCCCTTTGATAACACACACTTAAATTGTTTGGGTGTTAGAATAAAGGAAACCACCGCGACTGGTAATTTAAATACCACCAATGGACACATGGAGGTGATTAAAGGCACGACACAATCCTAGGGAGTGTTTTGGAAACCACACTCGACACCGTGCTACACTAAAGGGGAATACTGCTTGATGAAGGTGGTAATATAAGGGTTTAATGCTAAAAGACGTAAAGTGGGCACATGGAAATCATAGATTGGAGTAGTGTTCAGAGACTGAGACCCAAATGATCTCAATCGTTGATCATGGAAGGTGCCATTAGAGTAGTTCATGGTTAGATAGGGATGAGACTCTGATATGATCATAGTCGTCGATCCATCAAAGAAATTTTCAGAGTGATCGTGGTTGTCCATCGCAGTGGGTCCTTCAGAGTAGTTTGGTCCACTTGAATGAAATACTCCAAAGGGAAGACTCTGAGGAGAAATTTTAACCGTCCATCAGAGCCCAGCTGAAAGTAATCATGATCGTTGATCTTGGTGTGACTTTTAGGATGAGGCCAGGAGGAAGGTGATGTCATGCTGATTAGGATGATGCCACCCTACCAATGTTTAGAGGACACATGTCATCACTTGGAAGGACATTTCAAGTGATCAACAATGACATGCATGTCATGTTTGTCTGTGTGGGTGGTCCACGTGTCAGGTGGAAACTGTGCCATGCATCATGGTGTTTTGGAACTTTGAGGGGATGAAAGGTGACGTGGCATGAGTGCCACATGTCGATCCAAGTGGCAGAGTCGGGTAGGGACACGTGTCCCGGGTGCCAAATAAAATGCCACGTAGGATCCCATTTAAACAAGGCTAGGAGTGGAGTGACATCATGATGACGCGAAGTACCAACATGTTCAGAGGAGGACATGTGGCATCCTATGAATGGAAGAAGGGTCGAATGTGGAATCCTATTGGAGGCATACCTTGGGGACATGTGTCTAAACCTTACCCCTCAGATCTATCGATGATAGATCTCAGCCCTCCATCGGAGGGGGATTTTCAGAGTGGGTTGCGATGCCAGAGAAAGAAGTACTCCGATAAGAGTACTCCAATAATTGATTTGTTGATCGGAGGGTGGTCATGATACACGACAACCGTCGATCTGTAGTGGGATATGTTGGCTAAGTATGAAGTCTGTGTGAGAGGAGGGTTATCTATCATGCAAGTTGGAGGCTTTGATGAAATCAAATTCGTTAATTTTCAGATCACCGGGACCGTCCAATCTGTCAGGATTTATTTTGTCGGACCCAATTGTCAGAGTGTGAAGAGTAGCCAGAAGTGGAAGCACTTTGATGGGAGGGCTTTGAAAGAAATGAAGAATTTTTTTTGGAGGTCCAACAAGGCATGGGTATGAGGAGTGACGTGACATATGCCACGTCTGAGCCACGTAGGATCGTACATGCAACAAGATGTCACACCAGTGCCACATTGGGTGACACATGTGACAATGATGCCACGTGGTGCTAAAGTGGAATTGAAGGTGAAGGACCTAAAAAATTTGGAGGGTTTTAACTTTTGATCCAAAGTTCATAAATGAGATTTTTTACAGTCATTGGAAAACTATGGACGAGCATAATCAATCTATGAAGTCTAATTGGAGGAACAAAGTAGTTGGAGAAACAAAATAGTTGGCACCCCATCAACCCTAGAACTAGGGGGTCAGGTGACGTTACAAAGAATATAATTATGCCCAAATTAATGATGAGTTACAAGATTGGTTATTTGTCTAACTCCTTTTTCCCGTACTCAATTGTCTCTAACCAATTAGAGATCACATAAAAGGAACATTTTCCTCATGGAGAAAGGTAATGATACTTTGCACATTCAAGCAAACACTCATATGACTATTCTCACTCAGTCTGTAAGCCCATTATGTCCCTGTTGCTGCTGATTTCTTGACTTGGAAATCCTTGTTTCTAGTTTCGCTTCGATCACCAACCTTATCTTTCCAAGTGTTTCTCTCTATACTAACTTTGGGCCTGTGGTGACTTCAATGTCAGGAACATCCTTATAACAAGAGATAGGGTGGAGGAATCTAGGATCTCTTTCGATAGGGAAATGTCGCATCAAGAAGGTATAAGTTGTAACTACCTTGTTTCTATTAATCAATAATACAAAAAAATCGCTCCTTCGAAGTATCTTGTGTTATTATTGTTCATATTTGCAAAGCTTTTGCATACATTTCAGTAGAATACTAATTGCTTCATTCTTTTCTGTTATTTTTCATAAAAGTAATGGGTAGTTATCACTATAGTGACCTCTATGTATAGATATACTTGTTGATTTTTCTTGCAGGTTGCAGAGAGACCATTGGAAAGAAGCGAATGTACCATGTCAATCAGGAACAACATCGAACATTGGGATCCTGGTGAGTTGAATTTCCTATTTTTCAATAAGTTGGTTATTTTTGTGAAATTTGGTTATTTTTATCTTAGCTTGGTATTTTGTTTGGAGTGTACTTTGTATATGGCCATTGGTATGTTGTAGTAAGCCCAATACTGTAGGGGATTTTCCTCGATAGCAGAACTGACGACCATACTGGGGACTTTTTCCTAGTGGGCCTACTTTGGGATTTATTTCTATGTTTGCTTGGTTTATTTGTCTTTCTTTTGCCTTGGACTGCTGCTTGGCACTTGAATCAATAGTTTACAATCATTGTAGTCTTTTCATTTTTCATTTGATCCATACGTATTGTCTCCTTTATTTATTTTTAAGTTTTTGAAGCACACATGAGAGCTGTAGTTGCTACAATTGCGTACATACATGCGCTTGTACATGGGTCTCCTTGTAGACAATCATGTACATCATCCTAGGAAAGGTTTTTTAATAAATATTTATGGTTTGAGGTTGCTTGGCCAGGTGTCTAGGTTCTTGTTTAGACTCTTTTGTGGTTGTTTGTTGAGTCCCGTGGTAGTTTGTTTTATATTATATAAAGAAAACAAAATATTTTTGTGCTTTCCCTTTGTTGGGTCATTCTCATTTTTAGAGGTAGTTTGGGAAGTTACTTTCTGATCCCTTTTTGTCCAAGTTTGGATTTCATTGTTGTCTTTGACAATTTGTTATAGGTCTGAAATCTTTTCAACTTTCCTTTTTGTTGTTTCTTCTAGTATCAAGGAGAAAAGTTTGTTTTCCAAAACTTTTTGATTCCTTTTACTTTTTAAACAAGAAAATACAAAATAAATAAAAATTAGAAAGTAAATTTTGTGTTTCTTCTTTAGCCCTTGCCATTATTTCACTTGAGAGAAATATTTTTATAGTGTTGTTTCTTGTAAAGTTTTCAGTTTGCATTTGCATACTTGAAAAGAAAAAAAAAATTGCTTCTACAATTTTCCGGAAAATAATTCCAAAATATTTTTAGTTGTCTTGCATTTGAAAGTTGCATCAGTAAATGCATTTCATCTAAAAGAAAACGTTTCATTCTTTGCATATAAAAAAGAAAGAGTTTTCTTTTGTTTAATTTTGAAGCGTTGTTTACCCTCATATTTTCAGTGAAGAACTGCATTTTTCATTTGTGTTCTTAAGTGTTTTTTCTATTGAGTCTGTCAAAACATCATTTAGTTTCACTCGTTACCCTTTTGAGTAAAAACAAACACCCATAAAATGAATGCTAAATAAAATCAATTAGACATTTTCATTTTCTTATGGTAAACAAACTAGTGTAGGCTATGGCCTTGGTTCAGGTAGGAGAATTAATTTCTCCATGGCCAAAAAACAAACTTAGGAGTCTGTGATAGGGAGTGAAAATCTGACTGTTGTATATGTGTGGCTAGGAAACTCCTCTCACACGAGAGTGAAGAACAAGGTCGTGTGAGGAAGAGCTGAGGAGATAACCCCTATGAAACTTGATAGGATGCAGTGGAGAGATTGTGTTTTGGGGGTTTTGATGGTGCCCTTACCTTTGTGAGAGGCACCACTTCCAAATCTTTGGGATTTTTCACCCTTCCCATACAATCGATATTGACTGTCGATTGTTCCCTTGGACACTGACTATGAGTCGATACCCTTAGTTTTTTTTCCTAGTTATATCAGAGGTGACTGTGGGGGGTTTCTTGTGGTACCTGAGGCAGATGTCGTATCACACTTTTCAGTACTATTGGAGAGTGCCTTGTGAAGCAAGGGTACTTGCACCAGATAAGGCTGGTTAGTGGAGGTTGGGGTAATTTCTTCTCACTCCTTCATTTGTTGGTTCACATGACTTAATCAACTAGTGCATTCATCCAAAAGATCCTTTCCTCACTTTGTTACTATTGTGATCATAGGACCTAATCCACCCGAGTTAGGATATTGGTAAGGTTGTTTGTGACTGTTGTTAGTTTTAGGGATTTTCTACTGGTCTATTATGTGATCGTATATTTCTTAGGAAGGTGTGTCGGTAGTCACCTCGAGCTGAAAATTCAAAGTGCTTGATCAATTGCCTTGTCGATCTAGGAGAATTCAAGGTCCTTCACCTGAACAAGTGGAAGTGAATCCTTTGCCACCTCCCTTAAGACATCGACTTGATCAAACTGAGACTTTTGTATCGAATGATATGGTCGAGACCATAGACACAAAACCTATAGAAAATAACGCTTTTGCTCTAGAGGTTGTACACATATCGGATCTTGAAGCCAAAGACTTCACTCATCTGTTCAATCCTCCGTTAACTGGAACTGACAGTCCAGTTATTTCATAAATTATGGCTCCTGAGTTGGTCTTCATTGACAATCGCCCTCTTCGATGGGCCGTAATGGAAGGCACTTCAAAAGTTTCTTGGTCCGGGGTCACCCATGTCAACAATCATAACCAAAGGAATCTAAAATCCTAGCATCTCTAACCAAACAACTAATGTGGTTCAATCCAAAATAGCCGCATCATTCAACAACTCTGGTTTGATAATTTTCAGGTCCACTCAACCTTTGGGTGTGACCTTGTCGTACCTTTGATAAATAACACATTTTCATTTGGTACGTCGTCAATGAGCATGCATAACGTGTTGACTGGTTCCCAGTCAATTTCCCAAGATACTAACGTTGGTATGGGTAGTTCTTTGATTGCCTACCAAGATGTTTCTTGGGGTGGAGGCCATATTCCTCCATTGTTACCCTCTCTCGAAAGTGGTTCGTTACCGTTTTTCGGCCCTAATCCCTTCGTGGGATGGGGCGGTCCTATGGGAAATGAATTTCAATCCATTGGCATGCCATCTACTTCAATCCCATTCACATTCTATGGTGGGTTCGAAAGTAATCCTTTTACCTCATTTGTAGTGTTAGCAAGGGGCAACCCCTTCCAAGGTCAGTGGAATCCCATGCAAGGGTCATTCTCTTCGCAAGGGATGTCGTCAGGGGTGTTATAACCATCACAATTTTATATGGAATCCAAGTCTCGGTAGTTAGCAAGAGGATAAATTGGTGTAGAGGTGTGACAAAATGGAGGACGATGCCATATCTAGCGGACAGGGCTAAGTCTAGCGGAAGTGTGAAGTTGATGGGACCCGATGGGTCGTGGATCGTGGACGCCACAGATCAACGGTCGTGGAGCATATCAGGTCGAGAACTAACGTGGAGTTAATCTTTTGAAAGCGAGCCAATAGGAATACCACGGTTTTGCCTTGAGGTCACGTGGTGCCATCAGATGCATATCGGGGGGAAACACGTTTGAAATTGAAACCAATCAATCCCATCCCAATGTCACGTGTCAAAATATCATTAAATGTGTCAAATCCAAGGGTCGCATGTGAAGAGGGAAAGTTTATGGCCATTCAAATCACCTCGAGACACTTGTTTGAGTACTTTTCGTCTGAGCGATGCTGGGTGAATGCCACCAAAAATATTATTCGAAAGATCATAATTTGAAATCAATGGCTGAACGTGATAAGTTGTTATCCTTGCAAGGAATTTCGTCAGTAGCCCAATATTAGCACTCAATGACGACTGTCATTCAAAACATGGGTGACATTACTCTGTGGTTGGAGATTAACGTTTTATTCCATAACGGGGTAACCATGAATCAAATTGTTTTTCTAATTATTGTGTAGCTAAGGGAGATAAGCTCGTGCTTCTGGGCAAACCATAGGAAATAGAGAAGATAGATCCAACAACCTTCAACGAACCGAGATATTCAAATAATCTGACAAAATTATCAATGAAGAAGAAATAAAATCTTGTTGTGCAAATGATGGCAACAAAATTTCACACTAAATCTGCGGATAAACCCGGGTCAGGTGAGAAAATCAGATTAAATCCTATCATGAAGGATTTAATCATCAATGGATATGCTGACGGATCCCACATGCAAGCTGGTAAGAGTAAAAGGAGCAAGCAATGGAAGAAGGATACTAAAACTAAAATGGTTGAAGGTACTGGAGAAAGCCAACCTGTTTGGCTTGACACCTTAAAGGAAGAGATTGCAAACCTAAAATAAATTACAAACTAAATTAAGTATATTTCAGGGAATTTTGTGATGATGTTGATAAGTGGCATTCAGGATAAAATCTTGAATATGTCAGTTTTTTATTATAATGTTTCCTTGAAAATAGGAGTTCAGTTGTTGTACGCTACTCCTTCCGTGACCACTATCTATTTTTGGAATCTTGGGGAAGATGATCCGTTTTGAATCTCATATGTAATTTATCTATATATATTGTTTAAAAGAAAAATGAAAGGTTGGACTTACTGGAGAGGGGCCTACCCTCGTAGTGGGAGAACTTTGTAGTTTCTTATGAACTTTAATATAGGCAGATAAGGTTTTATTAGATAGTCGAGATTCATCACGGTGTTGATGTTTTTGCTGCTAGTAATAATCTTTAAGTAATAGAAGGAATTCAGTTTTGTTGGTGTTCCTTCTCACATCAATTATACTTGTTATGTATTTTGGTTACTGTTTCAGACTTCACTCGTGATTGGTGCTTTGCTTGCAGTGCTAGCCCTCATGTTTCCTCTTCTAATACTACACCAAGAGATTCTCCCTCTATTAGACGCCTCTTGCTGATAGTAGTCTTTCCTTTCCTCTCCTCTGTCATCTCATATTACTTATTTGGCTGAACATCATATCTATTTTGCCTCTGTTCCCTCTAGAAATACATAGCTTATAACCCTTCACACTTTTTCAGGAATATACCCCATTTCCCAATGGCCCTGCTCTTCTGTTTTGTCCGACCACCTTTAAATTTTACACCATGGCAGAATCTGACCTCTGTGCATGTATTTCCAAATATTTTGAGTATTTTAAGTAGCTATATGCCTGAGAGAGCCCTCTCTGGTTGGAAAGGTCAGAATCAACCTGAAGTTGGTCGAAACAATTACCTCTGTTGTTTGTCTATCAATTGGACAAAATTTACAGAGTGCTAACATTCTGGCGCCGTTGCCATGGAACGAAGGTGAAATCTTCCTTGGGATAAACGACAAAGTTCAGATCTGAGTACTAATGGTGAAGAGTATTCAGACACAGAAAGGATGTATATCATTCACCTGGCGACTCCATTTTCAAGAATCTAGAATTACAAATTTGTATGGCGACTCCACTGTCCAAAGACTCAGTAGCTTGAAGATTTTATTGGCGACTCCATGCAAGCTTTAAATGTGATTCAGAAACTACACTAGAAGATGAGATCCCTTGACAGAGGTATGGAAAGACATCATGGGAGAAAACAAGTACCTAAAATTGAGTTTTTTCCCAGACATTATATTTTTTGTTGTTAATTACCTTTTTTCCTTTCTTGAACATGCTAAACAAAGTTTTCTACACCTGCTACATGCAAATGGCGATCATGATAATCTTGAAACTGTATATCCTACTCTTAAAATTGTATAGATATCTCCTCAGTTTATCATTGATTTTGATCAAAATCTCCCGTCTAAGCCATTTGCTAACCATGACCAAGTTGATGAGCCTCATAAAGCCAAGAATGATATTTCGTCTCTTGTACTTGATCCAAAACCCTCCAAGACCCAACAAAGATACATACCCTTAAAATTACCCCATATCCTTCATGATTTCCCTCCAAAGCACTATGAATAACAACCTGTTATTGATGGGGAACTTGGTGCCATCACAACTGAAAAACACATCTAAGAGTTGGACCATTTTATAGATTTGTTTGAGATTGACCATGACGATGTTTGTATGAGGGATTTCTCTCAATCCTTGAAAGGAGATACCAAAGAATGGTTTAAACATTTGCAACCAGGGACAATTAGCTCATGGGAAGAATTGAAGAGTGTTTTTTTGAAGTTTTGGGGTAAGAAAAAATCTCTAGACCTACAACTTACAGAATTCTATGCCTTGAAAAGGCAAAGCAATGAGACTAATTCCACATTCAGTAGAAGGTTTTCTAGTGTTTATTATGATTTTCCCAAAGAAATTCAACCCACTGAAGTTGCTGCCATGCTCCATTATGCCACTACTCTTCACCCAGATTTGTCTTTCCTCCTGATGAAAAGAAGACCTAAGACCTTACAACAAGTGTTTAATGATGCTTAGGATATTCAACACAATATACTAGCATGTGAACAGATTCAAAATGAAGGGTTGGGTGCTCCAATACATGAAAATGAACATGAACAGAGAACATTTGACTGGAATTTTGAGCATAAAATTGATGATATCATAGGTCCTCTTGAAGTTTTAAATGTAAATGATTTTGCAAAGGATTATATCCCACTTACTGAAAGAGAGGGAACTTGTGTAGTTTATGATCCACCCCATGACAAGCATGGAGCTGATTGTTTCATATATTCATTTGTGGACAGTCAAGAAGATGAGTTTGCAAATCTTCTTGTTGAGGAACAAGGTGATTTCCCAACCTTTTTCTTGCCAGATGACATTGCAGATGTTACTGATTTGCCTATATATGATGAGTATGATAATGTTTATGATGTTGACCTCCTAGAACAACCAACTACA
Organism: Picea engelmannii; assembly: GCA_009831015.1. Taxonomy (NCBI): domain Eukaryota; kingdom Viridiplantae; phylum Streptophyta; class Pinopsida; order Pinales; family Pinaceae; genus Picea; species Picea engelmannii. Next base: position 246,013 of record ML778761.1, read on the forward strand.
TATTCTCTATCAGACAATGTTCCTCTTTAGCAATGTAGTGAGATCAATCGACCTACATATCATAGTTACAAAGAAGAAAGTATTGAATTAGCCGAAGGGAATTCTTTACCTTTATGCTTTTCTTAATTTAAATTGTTGAAAGAAAATGCCAAGATAATCATTAAAACAAAGGAGTGTGTGTTGCTTCCAAATCACACTCATACACTGAAACAAAGCGACAAGGAATTTCAACCATTGGTCAAAGATAAATATAAGGATAAGTGTGTTCAACAATCTAAAGAAATTGAAAAATATGCATATGACAGAAATGAACAAATCTTTTAATTAGGAGTAAGAACCTTGCCATTATGTTTTGCTTCTTTCAAATTGCTCAAGCAAAATGTCAATAATATTTCAGATAAAAAACCCTCCAGGTATGATGCTGAATTTGAAGAAAGCAACAGAATTGCAAATGAAAGCTATCTTCCATTATGTTTCTCTTCATTTAAATTATTAAGATCCAATCATGAGAAAACAAAGAAAGTTGGTAAAAGTGTTGTTGTTCAAAGTCATTTGCCTTCTTCTGAAATTGATGAAGATATCCAACTAGGTTTCTAGCAAAACAAAGTGTTTCAAAGTTTCCTTTCTTCCCCTGTGAATGATGTAGTTGTTCAGATTGTAAGTGGATTGGATGTCTATGAAGGCTCTAAGACCCCATCTAGGGAGACTTCGAAAAATTAACAAACATATAACATAGAGTTTTAGGGAGACAATAAAACAGTGTATGTCATGATTCAATCAGAAATACAGAAAGATCATAAAGAAGCAGTCGTTTTAATTGATTCCTTTGAAGACTATAGTTCCAATATTGAATAGGAAGAGCAAAGAAAACTAACACTTGTGAAGGTGGATTGTCCTTCTGTTTTGGTTCATCGAAAATAGATATTTTCTCATGTGTTTCGTGATCCCATGGCATGTTATATGGAAAATTATAACAATCAAAATTTAAGGCTTAGGAAGGATTATAAGCTCAAAGATGAAGATATTGGCCAATCAACATCAATATTAGGTATGGATTCTTTTACACCAGTGGTTTCTTTTCAGATATTGTTGTCTTCTGATTCAGTAGGTTGTTACTTCCAACAGTCCCAGCGGATGTTTCAGCCTCTTGATGGAAATAAACAGGGTAAATTGCATGAAAGCAAGAATGAAATGGAAGAAGTGAAACATGATTGTGATCTTATGCATGTGTTGGAAGATCCATTTGCAATTTTGCTAGAAATAATAAACAGTCTGAATATTTTTGAAATTCTAAGATTCAAATTCATATATAACTTCTCGAATGGGTTATCAGTGAACATGCTTTGGAGCAAGCATGTGCTAGATAAACAAGCAGTGGATAAAATGATGGCATGACTGCATTGGAATTTTGATTTCATTTGATTGGAAGTACATTTGTGTAGTTAGGGTAGGTAGGCGCAAATAAGCTTGTAGATCAATCATTTTCAAGTTTAGGTATCCAAATAAAGCATTTAGCCTCTAGGTGAGAGCAGTGTGCAGATTGCAGTTTTTAACGGACATTGGTGACAGGTCAAGGTGTTATACTCACCTGTTGTATGAGAAGCCCCAATGGATAAGGCACATGGTTTATTGATCTTTGCTACCTGACAGGGATGATAACATCCCCACTTGGAGCCCATGTTATCACCATCACAATTTATATGGAATCCAAGTTTTGATACTTAGCAAGAAGCTAAATCGGTGTAGAGGTGCCATAAACTGGAGGATGATGCCATATCTAGTGGACGAGGCTAAGTCTAACGAAAGTGTGAAGTTGATGGGACCCGACGGGTTGTGGATCGTGGATGCTGCAAATCAACGGTCGTGGAGCATATCGAGCCGAGAACTAACATGTAGGTTAATCTTTTGAAAGCGGGCCGATAGGAATACCACGATTTCGCCTCAAGGCCACGTGGTGCCATCATATGCATATCGGGGGAAAAGCGGTTGAACTCGAAACCATTCAATCCCATCCCGATGTCATGTGTCAAAATATCATTAAATGTGTCAAATCCAAGGGTCACATGTGGAGAGGGAAAGTTGACGGCCAATCAAATCACCTCGAGACACTTGTTTGAGTACTTTTCATCCCTACGATGCTGGGTGAACACCGCCAAAAGACTGATTCGAAAGCTCATCATTTGAAATCAATGTCCGAACGTGATAAGTCGTTATCCATGCAAGGAATTTTGTCAGTAGCCCATGATTAACACTCAATGACAAGTGTCATTCAAAACATGGGTGACATTACTCTGTGGTTGGCGATTAACATTTTATTCCAGAACAGGATAACCATGAATCAAATTGTTCGTCTGATTCTTGTGAAGCTAAGGGAGATAAGCTCATGCTTATGGGAAAACCAGAGGAAATGGAGAAGACAGATCCAATGACCTTCAACGAACCGAGATATTCAAATAATCTGACAAAATTATCAATGAAGAAGAAAGAAAATCTTACTGTGCAAATGCTGGCAACAAAATTTCACACTAAATCTGCGGATAAACCAAGTTCAGGTGAGGAAATCAGATTAAATCCTATCATGAAGGATTTAATCATCAATGGATATGCTGACAGATCCCACATGCAAGCTGGCAAGAGTAAAAGGAGAAAGCGATGGAAGAAGGAGACTAAAGATGAAATGGTCGAAGGTACTAGAGAAAGCCACCCTGTTTGGCTTGACACCTTAAAGGAAAAGATTGCAAACCTAAAATAAATTACAAACTAAATTAAGTATATTGGAATTTTTTGATGATGCAGACAAGTGGCATTCAGGGTAAAATCTCGAATATGTCAATTTTTTATTATAACGTTTCCTAGAAAATAGGAGTTCAGTTGTTGTACGTTACTCCTTCCGTGACCACTGTCTATTTTTGGAATCTTGGGGACGATGATCTGTTTTGAATCACATATGTAATTTATCTATATATACTATTTAAAAGAAAAATGAAAGGTTAGACTTACCGGAGAGGGGCTTGCCCTCGTAGCAGGAGAACTTTGTAGTTTCTTATGAACTTTAATATAAGCAGATAAGGTTTTCTTAGATAACCGAGATTCATCATGGTGTTGATGTTCAATGTGTTTTCCTGTACTTCATATTCATGAATGTGTTTTTGTTGTTAGTAATAATATTTAAGTAATAGAAGGAATTCATTTTTTCAAGTGCTCCTTCTCACATCGATTATACTTGTTATGTATTTTGGTTACTGTTTTAGACTTCACTCGTGATTGGTGCTCTGCTTGTAGTAGCTAGCCCTCATGTTTCCTCTTCTAATAATACACCAAGAGATTCACCCTCTATTAGATGCCTCTTGTTGATAGTAGTCGTTCCTTTTCTCTCCTATGCCAACTCATATTACTTATTTGGTTGAACAACATACCTATTTTTCCTTTGTTCCCTCTGGAAATAAATAGCTTATAAATCTTCATACTTTTTCAGGAATAGACCCCATTTCCCAATGGCCCTGCGCTTCTGTTTTTTCCTACCACCTTTAAATTTTACACCATGGAAGAATCTGACCTCTGTGCACGTATTGCCAAATATTTTGAGTATTTTAAGTAGCTATATTCCCAAGAGAGCTCTCTCTGGTTGGAAAGGTCAGAATCCAACCTGAAGTTGGTCGAAATAGTTACCTCTGTCATTTGTCTATCAGCTGGACAAAATTTACAAAGTGATAACAAGGGGAAAACCCCTTTCTCGGTTAAGATATCCCCATGCAAGGAGTGTTAGCAAGGGGAAACCCTACTTTTTCGTTCAGGAACCATATGGGTGGAGGTTTTCCTCTATTTAACTAGGGCCAACAAGGTTTCACCCAAAGCTCTGTCCCATACACAAGCTCTTCCTAGAAACCTAGTGCCAACACCAATCCAAGCTATTCTTTTTCGACTATTCCTCAATATGGAACTTTCAACATTCCTAGCTAGAATTTTGGATCTCAACCGAGGTTACCGTTTCTGGAAACATTAAAATTACCAAAACTATCAAAGCTCATGAACGATCCGATTTTTTATGATCCAAACTAGCCATTAGTTCCCTCCACATTTCCATCCGACATTCCTAAGTTATAAGACAAGCCTGGTGAAGATCTTGACGACCACGTAATGAAATTTCATCTGTGGTGTTCTTCAAGTTATTTAAATGATGATTCAGTCCAGCGCCGCCTTTTCTCGTGAAATCTTACGGGAGTCGCCATGAAGTGGTACATCGAATTTGATAGTGGAGCAATTTTCACTTTCCACTATTTGGATTTGTTTTTACTAAACTATTTTCAGCTTCATGTCTGGTACGATGATCGCATCGATCTCCTGTCTACACTGAAACATGATAAGGCCACTCATATCTCGAATCGCATCCAAGAGTGACGAAGACAGAAGAAGCAAATAAAAGCCAAATTTCCTCTTGAATTCTTGTTGGAATGGTTCCTCAAATATTTATCATCGATCATCTCTAAATATGTATCCAAGTCATGAGTCTTTTCTGAGGAAGAAATGATCTCCAGGGCCCAATAATTATATTTGATTTATTCACAATCTAGGATTCTTTACGAAATTATACTAGATGCACCACGACCTGGTTTCGATCCCTTGAAAATGAAATCCGGACCTCATGCCGATGGAATTGTGGGGTTTGTTAAATGCACTGCCACAAATCTGGTTGCAAACCAGATGCAATATATTTCTATTCATTCATCTTTAGCAGGTCAAGAAACTGCTTTAACTATCCCCATTTTCCAGTCATTGGATGTTCACGTTGTACAATTGATGGCCTAAAAGGGTACCCAACAACCCAATGGGAAAGCTAAAAAGGGAAATGATAAGAAAGGAGGTGGGGGTAATAAAAGTGATAAATTTGATGCAAAAGTTGGATGGGAAAAGAAGGATATCAAGAAGGTGAAATTCCTGTGAAAACTTTGTAGGGGTGTGTTACAAATTATTTTGGGCACCCCTGTGATCAACTAACGACATGTGAATCCATGTTCTCTAAAGATACTAAATGATACTTTCTCCATGAGAAAAGTGGATTATCTTTTCTTCCTTAAAAACTATATCAAAGGAGATCGTTGCACCCTGCTCAATGATTGTGGTACGACTATGCTTGATTGTCTCATGTTGATCCAAAAACTGGACTGCAGTGTTGCCACAGGCTGTTTGCGCATAGGGTGCGACGATCCTCAAACAAGAGAAAAAGTGAAATTCACAAAAGATCTAGAAGGGAATCTTCTAGATGATGAGGTGGCCTCCGATTGGTTTGGATCTTACTCATTTCTATGATTTAGTGGGATCATCCTAATCTCCTCATCCATACCTCTTTCACCCTATATAAAGAAGGATCTCTCATGGGAAAGGCTAGGCTTTCTTATGCATGAATAATTCTACTGTAGATTATACTTGATATAGCTTTGCTTTAGCTCTCTAAGTCAGGTTGTGAATTCTCTTCATCAAAGCATTAGAGAAAAAGTGTGTGTGTTGAAGAAAAGGGCCATTGGAAGGGACCTTGCAACATCAAGGCATGGGTTGAATTCTCCACTTTCGTTTAATATAATGTAGTAATACATTTCTTCCCTATAAAGGCGTCTCTACTTTTATTGTATAACTCCTTGATCTTATACATAGAATTCATTGAAATATATAGATCGTTGTTTTCTCTCTTTGTTGGTTTGTGCTTCTTAATAGGTTCACCATCCCACAAATCCAAATATGGATCAGTAAGGACGACACTAGCGAGGATCAAACATATTTTAAATGGTATGTCATTTGTCCCTCTCTGAACTAGTTTATATTACAATGAAATCTAAGGAGAAGCTTGTATTCTACCTTGTTTTGTTCTAGTGTCCTGTTGAAGTTAGGGAGATTAGTTTGTGTCCACACTTACCGATTTGTTCGATAACAGGGTGATCACCTTACCCATTAATGCCCGCAAATGGAAGAGGCCAACTGCTTGATAAAACAACAACAACAACAACAACCTGTTGTACTAAAAAAACCATTACTGCAAGGGAAGAATATGCAAGTCGACTCTTCTATGTCAAACTCGCAAGGGGGCACCTCAAGTGCACTTTTTCTGAATGGATCTTACTCATTCGTCAATATGTTCAATCATAAGAAATAAGAGGAGGTCAATTTGTTGACTAGGTTTCAAAGTTATGGTAATCCCGAGTCGACGCCTAAAGGAAAATAAAATTTGGATCCTCAGGGTTCTCTCCATATAAAGAAGCTTGAGAAGGAAGTGATTCCACACATACTGAAAGGTGTGTATAAGATAGCCTCTCATAACCCTAATTCTTGAGTAGCTCCCAACTACTCTATCATTGAGGACTTTTCTCAGTCTCCTTATGCGATGTCTGCCTCAAAGGTGCTCCAAATTTTCCCTACGCAATAAGCCACATTGTTTTCTGTGATCAGGGATGCTGACTCTTTGAGCCAATGCATTATGAATTTTGATGCTATTGAAGTGAAGCCTCGCCTTCCTTATCATGGAGCCTTCTAGATTAATATTGTGTATGAACAACATGTTATCGGGAGGACTATCGTCGACAAAAGTGCTTCGACATATGTCATGTTTTTGTCCTATTGTAAATCCATTGGCTCTCCAGAACTTACCCCTTCTCCAACTCTTTTGACCATGTTTGATGCACAATCTTTTAGAATGCATAGGCTTATTTCCTCTTTTCCGGTCCAGTTAAGAGGAAAGTTTGTTTCCATAGAAGTTGAAGTAGTCGACACTTAGCTCGACTATAATATTTAATTATGAAGGAGTTGGACCTATGCAATGACGGTTGTCATCTCGTTGGTTTTTAGAGTTTTATGCTTTCCTTGTGAGGGGAGGATTGTAATTATCGACCAAATGACATTTAACTTCCTTGAATCCATGACAAATCCAAGATCTACGGTCCCATTGATTTAAAAATCTCAATCTAAAATTGAGAGTATTGATGTTGGAATGTATCCTTCGCTCATGGGAACATTTAATTTTCCACCACCAGTTTCTTATATTCATGCTACCCCGGTCGGGTACCAAAAGTCAAGCTCCTCGGTCCCCGTTACACGAGTCGGTTCATTTAGAACCTCGTATTTGGAAGATCTATGGGTGTTACCCTCTTTGTGAAAATCGATAAAGGGTCATGCACATGTTGGGATGGCCATGCCACTGTCTCCAGTTGAGATTTCTTATCGAGTAGTCTAACAAGCTACTGTAGACCCTGATCAAAATTCTTCATGGATAAAATAAGACGATCAGTTCCTAGAGCCTATTTGAGCTACGAAATCTTCGACTTCCCTAGACTGTCTTGACACTATATTGAATTCCGATGAAGCTATTATAGAGGCAATGAGAGGGTCAAAATGACCATGGGAGGATATGCATCATGGATCATACTTCCTCCCAGAAATCAATCATTTCAAAAGCAGATAATTTCAATCAGTCGTGAGTAGAAGTGTTGATCAGTTCGTGAACCCCTTGGCGAAGCACGATGTTTATGTAGAAGGGAACATGGATAACATATCAGAAACCATTCCGATCAAAAGTTATAAAAACCTTGGTGTTGTGGAGAATGTTTTAATAGGCTCAAACTATTCCCCTAAAGATATATGCACATATACCCTTTTGTTTAAGGATTTCCATGATGTTTTTACCTAGTCCTATGAAGAGATGCTAGACATAGACCCTTGAATTGTCGAACATGAGATTCATAGCTACGAAAATGCCAAGAATTTTCGATAGAATTTATGGCTAGTTAATCCTAGGAAAGCGACATCTATAAAGGCTGAGCTTAAAAAGATGCTCTATGCAGGTTTTATTTACTCGGTTCCTCTCATTGAATGGGTGTCCAATCCCGTTCCCATTGATAAAAAGCAAGGGACCGTACATGTTTGTACAAATTTCCGAGTTCTGAACAAATATTGTCCCAAGGACAACTTCCCCACACCCTTCATTGACCATATTATCGATGAGTGTGCGGGAAGCAAAATCTTCTCCTTTATGGATTTTTTTTCAGCTACAATCAAATTCTGATCCAACCCAGGGACTAACACAAAAGAACGTTTATATGAACATGGGGGAATTTCGCGTATCGTAAAATGCCTTTTGATATTAAAAATGTTGGAGCTACATTTCAACGAACCATGTCGTTTTCTTTCCACGACTTGAAACATATTGTTGAGGCTTATCTAGATGACCTCGCTTCTCGCTCCTGCAAGAGGATAAATCATCCAATGCACCTTAGACTTGTTTTTGAAAGATATTGTCATTATTGTATTTGGTTTAATCTGAATAAATGCATCTTATGTGTCGTATCGAGGCATTTCTTGGGTTTCATTGTATCCAACAAAGGGACCATGGTTGATTCGTTAATGGTGGAGGCGATAGTTTAGTTTCCACCCCTATGAAATATTCGTCAGTTGTAGAGTCTCCAAGGAAAGGACAATTTCCTTTGACGATTTACTGCGAACTATGATGACATCAACAATGGATTTATGTGCTTATGGAATAAAGGGGTTCCCTTCATATAGGATGAGTTCTCTCAATGATCTTTTGATGTGCTTATGTCTACCCCTCTGCTTAGTCCTCTAAACTATAACATGGACTTCTTGTTGTATATCGCGGTAGCATAAAGCACAATTGGTATGGATTTGGTTTAGGAGGATGATAGCTTGCAAGAGTGTGTCATCTATTACCTCATTGGTGGTCTAATTGGACATGAACTAAATTATTCACATGTTGAGAAATTAGCCTTGGCAATTGTTCATGTTATTTAGAGATTACGACATTACATTTATTGCGGAAAACCAATGGAGTTGTCGATGTCAATCCATTTCAATACATCCTAACATGACGTATCATAGGAGGGAAGTACAATAAGCAAATTGTTATTCTGCAAGAATTTGACTTGGACTTCATCTCTTCTAATTCCAAAAAATCATTGGTTTTTGTCGAGTTGATGTTGGTGTTTCCTAGGGAGAATGAGGAACCTGTGATTACGAATTTTTTTCTAGACAAACATTTTTTACTTATTTCTTCCAAGGATCCTTGGTACATGGATATCCTTGTATATCTCTAGAATATCAAGTTTTCTCCACACTATTCACGAGATGATCGACATTGGATTCACCATCAAGCGAAGAATTACCTCATCATCGAAGACAATTTGTATCGTTGCAGGGTTGATTCAATTATTTGTCGTTGTTTAACCCACAAAGAAGCAGAGTCTGTGCTTAATGACTACCATAGTGGAGCATGTGGCGGTCACCTATCAAGGTTGGAAACAACCCAAAATATTTTGCGTGTTGGATACTTTTTGCCAACAATCTTTAAATATTTCATTGAGGCAGTCAAGAAATTCCATCCTTGCCAGATATTTTCTCAGAAAATACATGTGTGCTCTACTCCATTTTTCCCCTTCATCACTGTCAATCCATTTACAAAGTGGGGAATTGATTTTACTACATTCCACCCTCCATCAGCTACGGGGCATCGTTACATCATTGTGGCCATCGATTACCTTACAAAGTGGGCAGAGGCCATGCCTAATTTTTTGAACGATGGTGAGATTGCAACCTTATTCCTATTCAACCAGGTTATCTCCAGGTTCAGATTTCTAAGAGAGATTATCACTAACCATGGCAGTCACTTTCATAATCAAATGATGTCTGAGTTAGCATCTAAATTAGGATTTAAGCATGAACATTCGTCTCCTTATTATCCACAGGTGAATGGTCAAGTAGAGGCTGTAAACGAGTCCCTCAAGACCATACTTCAACACATTGTCAATTAGAGGAAATATAATTGGCATTTTCTGATTTATCCAGCATGATGGGCCTGTTATAATGTAATTTGTAGTTTGGGAAAAGCCCGACCCAACCACAGAACAAGTTCTACAACTTGGGAATCCTACACCCAATGTCACCTCGATGTAGGTCATTTTAGCACATAAGATTGATAATGTCAAGGAGGATTTATGGTTTTCAGAGCCTGCAATTTAACCATTTCTCCAGGGATTATGTCATACCATCAACTAACAACCTCCTCGAAGTGTGCAAGCTATATTTGAGTTGGCACTATGAAATGGCGTTGTGAACTAGTTAAGGAGGACCATTGTAGCTTGGCTAGGTTGTAGGCACTCACGCTCAGACTTATCAACACAAAAACCTTAGGACCATTAGGTACTCCATGAGGGTTTTTATCCTGTTTGAAGTTTGAGAAAGTGGTTTTCGATGTTTTTTCCTTTTGGCGCTGCGAACTGGTAGACAAGCGTTGCAAACTCATTTCTTGTAGCAGAGTCTTCTAAATATTTGACCATAACTTTTGAAAGACGATGTGGGTTTTTCTGAAATTTGTTTTGGAGGAGAATGATATTATCCTTGACCTTTTGACCAAAATTCATCCCAACCTATTTTGGCATTTGAGAGATAAAATCAAAACACCAGTGCGCTTTGAACTGGCACTACAGACTGGCTGAAGAGGAGCATTGGAGTTTGGATAGTTTGAAAACACTTTTGGTCAAATTCAAAGATTTCATAATCAAGCCTAGATCCCCATGGTACTCCATGAGAGTGTTCATCATGTTTGAGGGTTGAAAAAGGGGTTTTGGCTGGTTTTCATATTGGCGCTATGAACTGTGCTGCAAACCCTCTGTTTTAGGTCTGTTGAAACTTTCATCTTTTTCATCCTTTCAAATTTAGTCTTAAACAAGTGAATTCTTACCCCTATACAATTTACAATGTGTGGTTGATCATTTGCTGAAGCATGCTTAAATTTGCAAATGATTTTAATACTGTTAACCTATTTTTATGTTGATTCAAGACCTATTTAAACAAAGATTTACTTTCACCTCCCTTTTATTATAACCCTTAGTTGTTTTTCCTTATTTTTACTATTGAAAGAGTGTCCTCTCTTATACCTCAATGTGTATAGATTAAGGTGCATGGAGATCTATACAAGGTTAGAGACTTGGATTATAGGAAGCAAGGGATGAGGTTGAGAGCATGCAAAAGAAAGATTTGGCCTTCAAGAAGGAGTTGAATGAGACACTAGATATGTATCATGAAAATATTGATATAGCTAAATTCTTAGCTAGAAGGTTCTTACCTATCCACAAGAAGCTCAAAAACCCTTACAGACTAAACAAATCTCATCAAGCTCAATTCAGGAAACTAAAGATGGAGCTGCAACCTTTCAAAGAGGAGTTGGCCAAGAAAAAATTGGATATGTTAGCTAAAGTTTCCACCAGGAGGAGCTCCAGAGTCAGAAAATGAAGATGATGAACACCTTGGTTCCTATTTTTGTATTTTGCAATTTTTAGGATGGTCATGCTTGATAAATCATGTTCAACTACTGGGGTGTTATCTTCTTAGTCATATATCATGATCATATGTTATTATAATAGTTGGTGGCATTGGAGATGGTTTTTGGAATACTTTAAGTCGTTTTCAAGTGAAACACTTGCTATAGGATTGTTCACAGTGCCTGAACTCACTGGCGTTGCGAACTGGTATTTATGACAGTTTTTAAGAAATTGGCACACAATAGAGGATTGTTTTGCTTGTAACTTTTGAATGACAATCTGGGTTCCTCTGAAATTTGGTGTGGAGGTAAACCATGGTGTTTTGGACTTGCTGACAAACATTCAGCTTGACCCACTTCATAGTTTTTGAGAAAATCCAAAAACAACACCTACAGGAAAGTTCACAGTGCATGTTGTTACATGCGCTGTGAACTCTAACAATCCGAAAAATTCAAGCTATGGGAAGGATGTCGATTGTGAAGGAAGGTTCGAATAGTCTCATAGGAGTTAGTTGGACATGAGGGATATTTGTTCCATATTCAAATCAAGCATCATGCCATGTTTCAAGAGGCATTTATCACAATAGGCAAGATCCTGGAAAATAGGAATTTGTTAGGCTTTTGTTGGAATCTTTTGTAACAAGACTCCTAAATGGAGGAGGATCCTATGGAATTCCTTGGTTTCGACCTCCTTATGGTAGATAGAGATTATTGACTATAAATGAAAGTGATTTTGAGAAGGAAATGGTTGGGTTCATGAGCCAAGAGAGGAGAGAGCTGGAGGAGCAGTTTTAGTTGCTCATTTGTAAGCCCGAGGGCCTGCTTGTAATGACATTTTCTACCATTAAAGATTCATGAGAGTTGTTTTTTGATTGTCTTATTTGTTTTCCCACTTCTTTGTTATCTTATTGCTTGAACATATTGCAGGTTTTGAGGATCATAGCTACCATTGATTGATGGATTCATGAACAACAAAGGATATGTTGTAGCTTGCCCATTAAATCATTGTTTATTGTTTAAGCAATCTTTATCTATTTTCAAAAAGGTTATTTGTACAATGTATGTTCTTCCTTTTTTCATATTCACCATGCTTCTACTCATCATTATATATCCCTTTTGTCTGATATACAGTTTGATTGCCTTTGATCTGTAGGATGTTGTGACTCCTTGCTCAATGGAATGTTTTTGCTGACAATTTGTTGCCCTCTCCCTTTATTTCCCATTATTGTTGATCCACCTACTCAAACCATTCAATACATTTATATTCTTATGGGTACTGGGCTTACACTTACAACAGTCTAAGTGTGACTCCTAGTGCTAACAGGTCCCACACTTCAAGGGTGACTAGGTCACTCTAGGGAGGTGATCCCGGTGACCCTATGGGGGTTGATATGGAGATGGAGATGGATGGAAATGAAGCCCCTATAGGTCAATTCTAAATGGAATGAAGGGTAGAGAGATATTCCTTGTAAGTCAAGTAATGGTTTCCCCACAAGTATAGTGCTTCTTCGCATGATTGTACTTACCGAGACACAAGAAAACACACATTGCAATAGTATATGTTAGTTGGATAAACAAGTTAAGAATGATGTCCCTAATTTGAATCAATAGATTACAATATATATCAGCAAGAAAAAGATACTATAGGCTTCTCAATAAATGCTAAATATCAAGTAGAAAATGAAAGAGAAAAACTAGTAAATGACTAGCTAAACTCAAGATGAAAAACAAATAGTCTTAGCATAAAATATAAGGTTGTTGTAAACACTTGTTTGCAGAAAATTATATCATCCTTATGGATGTAAAATTCAATGTATTACAGAAATAAAATCATCCACTAAAATTCCCTCAAACTTTTCTAAAAAGTGCGCTAGGCCAAGGAGAGCAAGTGTACAAACTTTGGGCGAAATCCAATGGTTGATAAGAGAGTTATTAAAGAAAGTAAGTTAGGGTTTTTTCAGCCATAATGGATGAAGATTTAATTCTATAATAGCAGAAAGAAGTAGTGGGAGAGAGGGGACACCCTAGTAGGGGAAGATTCTTCTCAATTAAGCAAACCAACTTCAAGCAAGAAATCTTTCAAAAGACCGAAAATTGTGTTTCCCAAGGCAACAATTTTGTATCTCCAATGAAAAAAAGTATGACTAGTGCCTTTACTATTGGGTTAATGGAGTCACAAGGATCTTATAGAAGATACCTCCTTGGGGGTGTAAGCCCTTTTACTCCCTAAGGAAATTTTCTCTAAGCTAGGGTTTAAGCTCAGAGGGTGTATTCCCTTATACTTCTCTTAGCAAAACCTTTAATCAATGAGATGAAGCAATAAAATAGTGAGGAATATGGTGGGGGTGTATGCCCTTATAATTCCCACCTAGATCCTAGCTTAGCAATACTTGAACTTGAAAATATGATAACATAATAGTAGAAAAACTTACCAAGATCAAGAGAAATGCCAAGACAATCCACCACAAGAGCTAGAAAATAACCTTCCAAGGCTAACACATCACTTCTTCCATTAACCATTCATAACATAGCCATAAAACAAGTGCACAAGAGATAAAAGATCCAAGGGGCCCGAAAATTTCAGACCAAGTCTCTCACAAGAGAGAGAGAGAGTTATGTTTAAAATGAGATCTTATGATCTCTATTTATACAAAGTTTAGCTAACATAGCTTGTCCGCAAAATAAAGAGTAAAACACAAGATTAGGGGTTAAATACCCTAATATTTCCCCCTTAACAAAGTAATATTAAACAATTCACTTAAAATTTCATCTTTTGCACAAATTAAACCCTAATTTAGGATGACATCACCCCTTTAGGGGATGTTTTGCCACTTTGAGGAAGTCGTTGATGTTGGAGAAGTGTGGATGGGCTTACAGAAGCCATGTGTCAATCATCTAAGTGATCTCATCATGGTGAAGACCCTCTTCTCCTCAAAAAGTCCAGGTGTAAATGAGTGGCACCTCACCACCATGCCCTAACCCCCAAGGTTATGACGTCAAACTCAAATGTAAGACGTTTTTCCCCTCCTGGGCAAATTGTTTGGCAAGCAATGGGTGAGATAGGTCGTCCAAAGCATAAACAAGTCCATCCAATTCATCTCTTTCTCATTTGGCATGCGAGTCCTTGGCATCCAAACTGTGGGCTTGTAGCCCCATGGAAGCCCAAGCTAGGCTTGTTCTCCCAAAACTATCCACCAACTAGGTCCTGCAAAGACAAATGAACAGGCCCTCCAAGGATCTTAAGTCATAACATCATGATAAGTTAATCCAATCAACAAATACGCCATCCAAGCATGTGCATCAAAGATCAACAAATCAAACAATTAACAACTCAAATACACTATGCAACTCGTCAAGCTTAAGAATGGGAGGGTTGATGAGGTTTCCTATTGGGTATATCTTTCCCTAGGTCAAGGAGAGGCTCCAAGAGGTCCCTCTCTAATCCATGTAAAGTGTTTGAGGTGGATGGGGTCAAGAATCAATGGGCATAGGGCTCATGACATACAAGGGGTCGTGGTGTCTCATTCATGGGTTCGTTTGTAGAGGGTGTGTGGTACCTTCATCCGCAATGCACTTTTTCCAAGCCCATCATTTTCCTTTTATCTTTCTTTCTTTATATTTCACAATAGCATAAGGAAAGATTGAAGGTCACTACCCTGGCATGGTGACCAAGTGGTGGCAATGTCACCCACAAATACCTAATGGAAATAATAAGGTTGGCTCATGATGAGACCCCCTTTCTCTCATCCATGTAACTGCGAGTCACTTCCCCGGTTTGGTTACCAGATAATGACAATGCCATACTACTAGATATCCATGGATGTGATAGGTCGGCTTGCGATGAGACCTCCTATCCTTCAAATAATCTTTTAAACATTTTTATTATTATATTGTGGGTCAAAGATAACTGTTTTATTGTTTTCTTGGGTGATCCCTAGGAGAAGCATCTAGAAGGTTCATATATGGCTTTTATATTTACCCAATATGGTCCTTTATCCCCTTCTTCCCATAGAATGAGGGACAACCCATTCTTGGGTCAATACACCCTAAAATCCCAAGAGATAAGGAAATGGAGAGGAATAATGATGGAATGTGGTAAGTATGGTTGAGAACAATACGATGGCTCATTAAGGGATTTTCCAGTAGCAAACCCATTCCTAAAGAATACCACTTACTAGGGCACAATGTCAACCACCAAGGTGAAGCATGGAAAAAGGAATATTTTCCAAGCATATATCATGAAATCTAGAGCAATCTAAGATACAACATAATCAAATGGCTTAGATATTGAAATGATGCTCACCATAACACTGAATTGTACCTCATGGAGCAAGGCCCATTTCCTTCTAGAAGCCGACTGGTGTGGTGGATTCCATCTATAAACTTGTGACCATATGTGGTGGTGAGTGGGTTTTCCATCTATGCAAAGGGTATTGTTGGTTATGTAGCCTCTCGACATTCCATATCTGCAACCTGAGGGCCTTGAGACATCATCTCCTTAGTTATCCACAAAATGGGGATAACAGGGCCTACTGAACCTCGATCAATATTTCCACTTGTTTCTCACCTTTCCATCTCATTCATGGGGTGGAAGAAATCATTCATGTTGAATGAAAAATCCCTTCATTAAAAATCACAATCAAGCTCCTATGTGAGACGAATTATTTAAAAGATTTTATTGTTTATTTAGATCAACTAGATGAGAAACATTTTGATTTTCCCACCACGAATGAGACGCCCAAAAAATGTTTTAAGTCTTAGTATGATAAGTTAGTTTTCCCAAGGATTTTTTCTGAGGGTGACCTTGTCCTAGTTTATGGTCAGGAAAATGATGCTTTAGGCATTGAAAAATTCAATCCTATGTGGCACACTCCTCAGATCGTGAAGTGTGCACTTCAAAAGGGAGCCTACGAGTTATATGATTATGAAGGGAATGTGTTGTCGGAGCCTAGAAATAGGCTCTACCTTAAGAAGTATTTTGATTGAGCATTGTTTCTTGGGTATTTGATATTTGTATTTATTGTACATATATATTAGGTTTATTATTGTTCCTTTTATCTTTGGTTGCTTATTGTGTCTCTTCTTGATTGAAAAATGTTCATGGAACCTTTGGTTTACGTCGGGTTCGTAGATGGCACAAGTCATCACACTCAGAATATTGCTTCCATCGCATGGGTGATTTATTCGCCCAAGGGCCGACTGGTCGTATCTAGAGGTGCTTGTTTAGGGCCAACAATGAATAATGTAGTTGAGTATAATGTCGTAATCAAACTCCTAAGAGATGTTATTGCATATGATATATCATTTTTAGAGCTTCGTTTAGATTTTCAATTGGTGGTGACATAGCTAAACGATCAATATCGTGTGTGTGATCCCACATTGCTTCAATGAATCCTACAGGTATGTCTTCTGGAACAATATTTTAATTATATTACTTATATTCACATTTTTAGAAGTGGAAATTCCATATTTGATGCATGCGCTAATTATGTATTGGATTGACATTTGTCACATATGTAAAAGAAACACATACATAATTGTACATAAAATTTGTATAACAAGGAAAAAAGAGACACGTATATATATATATATATATATATATATATATATATATATATATATTATTTCCATGTCTAATAATACAAAAATATGGGTTTTAAGTTACAAAATTCGGGCCCCTAGCCTTGAATGTCCATCTATAGGCCAATACAAAATGCGTCATAGAATATCTATGTCAAGGGCCCTACCCTCACATGTGTATCTCTGTAGCATACAATTGTGTTGACTAGATGCCTAAATAGCCACACCCGGGCTCAGGTACACCGACTACATGTTGTTGCATATGTTCTGGCAAGTCCTCAATCCGCACCATCAGAATCTGATGCATAAGGTGATCAATATTTCTCTGGACACTCTATAAGGTGCACTCCATTTGAGAAACATCAGTGCCTATTTGAGCTTCATTGTGACCCCTGCGTCAGTGGTGAGGATATACCTTTGGTCATCTCAGTGCAATATATGTTCATTCATATGAATTTTGTTAGTTATAATCCATCCAAAAATATTTTGTTTTACTTTTCAAATAATTAAAACAAAATAAAACATAAATAATTTGAAAATTGAAAAATATTCTTACCTATCTCTCTAAGCGAACCAACATGAGGCATGGGCATGTCAAGATCACGTGAAAATTTTATCCCCTCATAAGGATAATCATCTATGGTGATGATCTGACGATCCCACCACATGAAAAAATCGTCATCGTGGGAATATAGGACTTGTCCACCTCCTAAGCATTGTATAAATGTGTCCCACCATAGTAAACAAGGTTCTCTGAGTCCATGTGGTGGCATGAAGACTTTTGGGCTAAGTGAGGGAACTCTCTCAAAGAAGAATGAGCAGAATATGCTTCCATACCCAAAAAATTTCATCTTGTCGGTCTTGCAATCAGTCAATTTTGCTTTCATGTTCTGTAATAAAGAGGTGCTATAGTCATAAATCACTAGATGAAGACACTCTACTGCCTAAAACATCTGTGTCTGAGAGGTCTAGTGCAAAGCGGGGGACCCTGCAATACGAGTGATATTTTGAAGGATCACTTTTAGACTCAAGTCTTCTATGTTGTGAATCAAGATTTGACTCCTGAGACGTTGTGTATCAAGAGTACAATACTTTGCAATGTAACCCTCTATAGTCATCCATATACCACCTTGATTCTATAGATTTACCACATCTTCTTTGTGGGATAAATCGGTAATAAAGTATATATCTTCGACTTTGATGGTCAAGGATTGACCATTCAACCTCTGGATTCCAATATCCAATCAACAACTGCAACAATCTCTTATGTTCCCACGTGTTGGGACACTCATAAAATTTTCTTAAGCCACAATGTTGAATAGCTTCTAGAATTTCTAGATGATCCCAAATCTCTTGGTCATCATCCTCATGCTCTCTCTCACACCATTCTATAGCCTTTTTGCAAATCTTGCAAGGAAAAAACACAATTTTTTTTATTAATTTTTTCTTTCTCATGGACATGTACGCGAGTTCCTTTGGAAACAAGTGTGTACACACGCACCCGTTGTTAAAGACCCTAGTGTATATGGCATGATATATGTGTTCCACACCAAGCATAGGTGTGTATATTCTCACCATCTTTCAAAACAAAAAATCTAAATGAAAATGTAGGAAATTCTAAAAAATGCTTGGATGAAAATGAAAACGAATTAGATCTTGTCTACCTGGTCCTAATGGCGATGAATTCCATTGATCATATCTCTCGTTATGATCGTTGGAAGTTTGAAGTTTTTTCTACCTTTGTTACTAAATTTGGCAAAAAACACAAATGAAATAAACTTTTTGGTAATTTTTTATATTATATAGAACTTCTAACCCACTTTTATATAGTTTTTTTTTCATTTTTGTTATTATATCGCCCAATAGACCATATTTTTAGGATACAATGACCATTTGAGATGAGATTTTGCAGGCAATATGATTGGAATTGTATTTTTTCCCCGCTAAGTCCATGTTTCTGACTCATTGAGGTAATGTTTGTTGGTTGTGGAGCCTGATTATGTTCCTGATTTAGAGGTCCTTGCTTTCAGTCGTGTTTATACCCCATGAAGACTTTACAACCCATAAGTATGTACACTCTTCCACGTTGGGGAGTGCAGAGGGGGGGTAACCCCTCTGCGGGGTTCGGGGGCGAAGTCCCAGAAGGAAAAATTGTTTTGTAAATGTATATTGTAATTTCATTGTAAATTTGGACCGTTCATTATAAGGTCGCAGATCTAACGGTAGAAATTATGTTAGGGATTTTTTCCCTAGAAGGAAACCCTCTGTTATGAGGGAAATGTATTACGGCTATGTGTGATTGCGAGTATTGTATTCTGAGAGAGGAGACTGTGAGAGAAAGAAGAGGAAGTTACAACAGGTTTTGTTGTAGGTTGTATCTCTTCATTTGCTGGATAATAATAAAGGAAGGACCTGGCAATTTCTCTGGTGGACGTAGCCCACACTGGGTGAACCACGTAAATCTATGTCTCTATTGTATTGTGTATCTTCTATGTTTTTTTTCCGCATTTGTTTTATTTTATTGCTCCGCGGTCCTATTTTTCTAACAACTAGTATCAGAGCGAAAGGTAACTCGCAGGGAAAGAGGGTTCCTGGTTTGAGTGGGAGCAATGTTGGAATATGGAAAGTTTAGGGTCGAGAAATTTAATGACCAAAACTACCAGTTATGGAAGATGCAGATGGAAGATTATTTATATCAGAAAGATCTATTCCTACAATTGGGCGGAGTAGCAAAGAAGCCGATGGCCATGAAGGATGAAGAATGGGAGATTCTTGACATAAAGGCTCTAGGAACGATACAGCTGAGTTTGGAAGTGTCGGTGGATTTCAATATTTCGAAAGAAAAGACAACGAAGGATCTAATGGAAACGTTGGCTAAACTGTATGAAAAACCCTCGGCGTATAATAAGGTATTTCTAATGAAGAGATTATTTAATATGAAGATGTGAGAAGGTGGGTCTATTGTAGATCATTTAAATGAATTTAATATGGTTACTAATCAACTAAGTTCTCTAGAAGTGGACTTTGATGATGAGGTTAGGGTTATTCTAATCTTGTGCTCATTGCTAGAAAGATGGAATGGCCTGGTCATGGCTGTAAGTAATTATGTCTCTGGTTCAAATACTTTAAAATTTGATGATGTTGTTGGTGTTATCCTTAGTGAGGAAATACGACAGAAAAGAACAGGTGAGACATCAGGTAATACATTGAACATGGAGAACAGGGGAAGACAAAAGGATAGAGGAAAGGGCTCAGGGAACTGTGGGAATTCTAGGAAGGGCAGATCCAAATCAGTACTTGGAAAGATAGAGTGCTGGAACTGTGGGAAGAAAGGACATCTGAAGAAAGATTGCAGAGCTCCAAAGAAACAAAGAGATGGACAACATGAGAGAAATCAAGAATCAAATGTAAAAGGTGATGTGTTACAAGATGATTTGATTCTTTCTGTACATAATATTTCCGAGTCTTGGGTAGTAGATTCAGGGGCTTCATTTCATGCCACACCCCATAGGAAACATTTTCTAGATTATGTTCAAGGTGATTTTGGACAGGTTCATTTGGGTGATGATGCACCATGAAAAATTGTTGGAATG
>ML778761.1:270065-295781 GCA_009831015.1 Picea engelmannii
ATCCTAGTTTAGCACCTTCTTTGTCTTTTGGTTCCCATGCTGAATTTATCTTAGTCTCGGGAGTCATGTTAGTCCCTCAATGACATTGCATCGCAAACCTCATGTCCTTCCCAATATGTTTATGGATTTTTACCCACAAGACACCCATATTTATGTGTTAATTTGTACTACTGCATTTCATTTCGTTGCTTATGCTTTTGAGCCTAATGTCGGCTTCAACGTGTTGTTTCTTAACCACTTCCTTATGCATTCTCATCAATTTCCAACCTTGCATATTATTGATGTTGCAATTTGACACCTGTAACCTAGGAGGAAACATTCCCTTGAGTGTCCATATCCTGCACATGATTTCCTTGCATTGAGAATAGGTATGCTCCTTGCGCTTGGAACTAGTTTTCTATCCCATGACACTCGTTTCCTTCGTGTATACTAGCATTATTTTATTCCTTTTCAGGATTTCATAATATTAAAATGAAAAAAAATCAAATACCAAAAAAAGAGCATGGGAATGAGTCTTTTGTATCCTTATTGGCAATAGTCTAGTCGCCTCTGAACAAAACATAATGTTTTGATTCAAGTCTCAACAATTTGGGTTTAGTATGGCTTTAGGAAACTGATCTAATTACACAGAGTTTTTACTCCTCTGAATGGTTATTCTTATAGTCACTCTGGAGAGTCTATTGTTGCCTCTTGCATCATATACTTATGCCAATTGTCACATTCAATCCATGTTTCCTAAGTCACACAATGTGTCGTGTTATTGTTCAAAGGAATTTTAACCTATGTCATCCATTTTGCATAATTCTTGGCTTTCCAAGTCGTCCTTCTCGTGTGTCAAGTACATCTCATAATCATAAATATATTTTTCCCATACTTGTGATGGTATAGAGGGTCCTCATTGACTTCTTATCGATAGGTTAATCTCTTATTGACTACAACAAATTGTTCTGAGAGTTTAGCCTAGAGTTTCACCCTGTCCCTATTTACATCATTGATAGGTAACCTTACGCTCAAAAAATGACATTCCATCATTGGTCATTGACTGAGTGGTTTCCCTTATGTTTGATGACAACAACATTATTCACACAATAGGATTTGTGGAGTACCTTGGATTCCATTTGTCCCCATTTTTAGTTTCCCCGCCTTTGTCAACAATCTTCATTATTGGTTGTTATTTAGAGGGTCTTCTTCATGCACTATTTACATCTGGTGTATGCGGGGGACATACTTTGTGGTGGTCCTTACAATATTTTGTCAAAGTCTTTCCAAATATTTGGCCTTATGCTACTCCTTGTGTTGGATGATGGGGGATGCCTTAATCCCATCCTTCAAATGGATCTCTCCTATCGAATTTAGCACATCTTGCTCTGGGACAGGGATCTAGAGTCATTTTTCATTACCTTAGGGCTTGCAATCATTCATGGTAGGTTCCCTCACTATTGACAGTGGGAATACATCAATTTCCCCTGATCGATAGATTATACTGGGTGTTTGACATCAGAACCTCTATTCACACTTGTTAGATTGTATTAGGAACCTTGACTCCCATTATCATTATTGGTGGGTTGTCTCACATTTGTTAATGGTATAAAACAATGATTAGTAATCAAACAATGTCTCATTATGTTTGACTCCAACACATCTATTTTCATAGTGCAGACTCGTACCATGACGGTTCGGTTGAAGACCTCGGGAATGCAGTAGCACCACCTCTTTCATGATTCTACCCGGGTTGTGATTGGATAGTACCACTCCATACATTGGTACTCATGAAGTATCAATTTTCTAGCTCATGCTCCAGATATCCTTCTTTGATTATGATACATAGATCCATTGTGTATTTGATCATGGCTATGATCTATGTTTGACATGGATCCACAGTGTATCTCTTTCATGACCATGATCACTGCTATATATACATATTACATGGATCCGCAATGTACTTGATTGGTGGCCACACTTATCATCATATCTGAGCATGGGTAATCCCTCCATGGAAATTTTGTTCTGTCTTGTTTCTGTGTTGGTTGTTGTCCTTAGATTGGATTTCAGTGACCTTCACCATTGGCTAACTTCTCTTAAAGAATTATAATGTATTCTAGCCATTAGTTTCTCTTTTAACCTCACACAATAGGGGGCATCTGTTATAGCGTCAAATGCCACCTTTGAAGATGTGGTTCTCTTATTGGCCTTATCCCTATCCTCCTTACAAAAAAATATTCTCCATACATCTTTGAGTCCTTCTAAAAAACAATATATTGAATGATGTACATGCCCTCACAACTATGCAACCCGCGTACACATGGGCTACTTAAGGGACATCCATTTACATGCTAATAAATGTCCAAAAAAATATAATTATGCCCAAATTAATGATGAGTCATAGGATTCGTTAGTTTTCTAACTCATTTTTCTCATACTTAATTGTCTCTAACTAACTAAAAGGAACATTTTCCTCATAGATAAAGGTAATGATACTTTGCACATTCAAGCAAACACTCATCTGACTATTCCCGTCGAGTCTGTAAGCCCATTATATCCCTGTTGTTGTTGATTTCTTGACCTAAAAACCTTTGTTTCCATTTTCCCTCTGGTCACCAACCTTATCTTTCCAAGAGTTTCTCTCTATACTCTCTTTGGGCATGTGGTGACTTCAGTGTCAGGAACATCCTTATAGTATGATCCAAGGTGGAGGAATCTAGGATCTCTTTCGACAGGGAATCACTACATCGAGTAGGTATAAGATTTAACCACCTTGCTATTATTCACCAATGATACAAAAAACTCGTTCCTTCGAAGTATCTTGTGTTATTATTGTTCATATTTGCAAATCTTTTGTATACACTTCAGTAGAATACTAATTGCTTCGTTCTTTTCCATTATTTTTCATAAAACTAGCGGGTAGTTATCACTATAAATACATCTTTGTATAGATATACTTGTTCAAGTTTTTTGCAGGTTGCAGAGAGACCATTGGGAAGGAGTGAAAGGACTCCGTCAATCGGGAACAACACCGAACATTGGGATCATTGTGAGTTGATTTTTCTCTTTTTCAATAAGTTAAAAAATTTCTATGAAATTCGATTATTTTATCTTAGTTTGGTATTTTGTTTGGAACGCACTTTTTATATGGTCATTGGTACATTGCAGTAAGCCCACTACTATAGGGGATTTTCCCCAAAAGCAATAATATACTTTGGTTGAAGGGTTCAACAACTTGAGATAATGATTGAGCTAACCCTTGAAGTTTATTTATACATCATATATATTATTAGTAGTATATGCTTTTTTTTTTCATTGTTTGAAATTTTCCTTTCTGTCGTTTGAATTAAAATTAATATTTAATTTTAATTCAAAATATGTAAGGTTTTAAATTTTGATATTTGTGATTAAATATCTCAATTATGAAGTTTTATAGTTTACTTTGTTTTTTCCTCACACCCTTGTTGGGTTTCACCCCATGAGCATCGAAGATAGCACATGGATGATTGAGCTCCAATAGGTAGTAAATTCGAGTAGAGTGGCTTAACGATGTCTCTTGAGGATCACTTGGGTGTTTTCGTGGCTTGTAACCGAGGTATTTTGGTTATGGCATGTAATTAATTTGTCCCTACAACTTATTCCCTTTCTCATTCTTGCTAGTTGTTTGTGGCATAACTATAATATATGTTTATGATGTTGCTTCCTTGTGCTAGTTCCACATATGGTGATATAGTTTCACACTTTATGATCATGGGAGTGATTATTGTTTGATTCCATATATCTTATGTCTAGATCTTGGCCTATTGTTGTAGAGTTCATGCTTGAGGGATCTACATTCAAATCAAATTAGGGTTGGGTCTTCACACTAATTATTTTTTTCTCTAGCATGTCATAGTATCCAAATCTACTCATGGGGTGTTTTTCTCCAGCATGTCATAGTAGCCAGATCTACTCATGGGGTGTAGTTTTGACTTCTCATGGTGGCTTGTTCTATAGCCTAACCTAGGTTTTTGTTCCCATTTCAGGGTAGCTCTAGTGTCCTTTCATGGTTTGATGATTAAGGTTTCAACTATTTTTTATTGATGTAGTCTTAAAAGTATATCATCCCCATACACTCTATCAAGAGTCTATGAAGGATTGTGTCAATTGTGATATTTGCATAAACTTCTATAAATTAATATTACAACCTATTTTTTATATGAAATACATTTTATTATGTTATTTTTATAATAGTTAAAAAAAAAGAATTAATTTGTTTTTAAGAAAATTATTGCACCAGGAGAGCAAGCTATTATACAACTCAGTATGGCATTAGCATTATGTTAGATAACACTACATTTAAAATAAAAAGTCGGTTCAATTAAAAAAATAACAATAATAAAAATAAAGTGGGCTCAGTTAAAAAAAAATCAATTACATGCACCATAAAGTCCACTCAATTAAAAAAAAAACAATAAAAAAATAAAGTCAGCTCAATTAAAAAAAATATTTACATGCACCATATAAAACTTGATATGGAATGAAATAATAATAAAAAATAACACCTTACAAAATTGAATCTATGTTGCTCTTACAAAAAATTGTAACTAAGAATATTTGTATTAATTGTTTCAAAAGTTGTTTCTCATATGATATTATTAATCTATTATAAATTCCTCATATTCTTTTTCTTTGGATTATATTTCAATAATGTGAATTTATTTTATTACTCCCTATTACAGGTATGGGACTATAGCAATCGGTTTTGCATTGAATGTGATTTTGTTTTTGCATTGTCTAAAAATTTCGTGCTTTATTTCATAGTTTAACTTTGTTGCAAGCAACCGATTTTTTTTACTAACTTCTGATTGGTCCTTCAAAACAACATCTTATTGTCGGGTCGGTGATGAGAATTTAATAGGTAATTTAATTCCGCATGTTTAGCGGATGGTTGGAACAGGTGCATATACAAGTGCAGAACTGGTGCATGTACAAGAATTTAATAAGCAATTTAATTATGCAGTTGTAGTGGATGGTTAGAAATGGTGCATGTACGAATGTGGAATGGGTGCATGTACGAGTCTCAAAGTTTCGATGTACAGGTACAGAATGAGTGTATTTTATTTACTAAGTGTTCATTGTCCCGAAGATGTATAATTAACTTTTATTAAATTAATAAATAAGTATTAATCTTCTAATTATTTGTATAGAACTATATTAAAAAAATTAAAAAATCGTTTTTACACCAACTAACAAACATCATTATCAAATACTATGTATTGTGTTATAAAATTTAGTCTTTGCGGAGATAGAAATGTGTGGAAGTGCAAAATCTATATGTGTGCGAAATATATGTCTGTGTTGAAGATGCATTTTATTTATTAAGTGTTTGTTGGGTGGGGATATACATGTGTGGAGGTGCATAAGCTATATCAGTGCAAACTATATGTCTGTGTTGAAGATGTATAATTAACTTTTATTTTTAATATATGTATATATGAAAAAAAAAATTGTTAAGCATATGCATATGCATAACAATATTCTATTATTGATAACATTGATAACTATTAGACTAAGTGTTCAATGTGCGAGAATATACTTGTGCAGATGTGTGGAAGCTATATGTATGTGGACTATATGTTTGTGTTGAAGATGTGTTTTATTTACTAATTAGTGTTCGTTGTGCATGGATATAACTATGTGAAGGTGAAAAAGCTATATCTATGTGTAATTAAATTTTATTAAATTAATAATTAACTTTTATTAAATTAATAATTAACTTTTATTTTTAATATACATATATACGTAAAAAAAGATTTATTAAGCATATGCATATGCATATTCATAACAATATTCTATTATTGATAACATTGATAACTATTTAGACTAAGTGTTCTCTTTGTGGGAATATACTTGTGCAGAGGTGTGGAAGCTATATGTGTGTGGACTATATGTTTGTGATGAAGATGCATAATTAATCTTTTAATTATTTGTATAGGATTATATTAAAAAAATTAAAAATCATTTTTACACCAACTAAGAGACATCATTATCAAATACTATGTTATAAAATTTAGCCATAATTTCTATCATTTACACCAATTTCAATCACTTACAAAAATAACTACATCATTTGTATGTATTTTATTTACTAAGTGTTCGTTGTGCGGGGATATACATGTGCAGAGGTGTGGAAGCTATATGTGTGTGGACTATATGCCTATGTTGAAGATGTATTTTATTTAATAATTGTTCGTTGTGTGGGGATATACAAGTGCGGAGGTGAAAAAGCTATATCTGTGTGGACTATATGTCTGTGTTGAAGATGTATAATTAAATTTTATTTTTAATATACGTATACAAGTAAAAAGAATTTTGTTAAGTGCATGTATATGCATAACGATATTCTATTATTGATAACATTGATAACTATTAGACTAAGTATTCATTGTGTGACTTAGTCTATTTAAACTATTAGACTAAGTATTCATTGTACGACATTGGAAGATATAGGTGCGTGGACTATTTCTCTGTGTTGAAGATGTTTTTTATTTATTAAGTGTTTGGTGTACGGGGATATACTTGTGCGAAGGTACGGAAGCTATATCTATGTGAACTATATGTGTGTGTTGAAGATGCATAATTAAATTTTATTAAATTAATAATTAAATTTTATTGTTAATATACGTATATGTGTAAAAAACATTTTGTTAAGCATATGCATATGCATAATAATATTCTATTGTTGATCACATTGATAACTATTAGACTAAGTGTTCTCTTTGCAAAGATATGCATATGAAAAGGTGCGGAAGCTATATGTGTGTGGACTATATGTTTGTGACGAAGATGTATGATTAACTTTTTTTAAATTAATAAATAATTATTAATTTTTAAATTATTTGTATAAGACTATATTAAAAAAACATTTAAATAGTTTTTACACCAATTAATAGACATCATTATCAAATACTATGTTATAAAATTTATCTATAATTTCTATCATTTACGCCCATTTCAATCACTTACAAAAATAACTACATCGTTTTTTCATGTATTTTATTTACTTAGTGTTCGTTGTGCGGGGATATACCTATGTGGAGGT
Source organism: Picea engelmannii (assembly GCA_009831015.1). NCBI lineage: Eukaryota > Viridiplantae > Streptophyta > Pinopsida > Pinales > Pinaceae > Picea > Picea engelmannii. The sequence goes on from ML778761.1 coordinate 277,132, forward strand.
GAGGAAGCTATATGTGTGCAGACTATATGTTCATGTTGAAGATGTATTTTATTTACAAAGTGTTCGATGTGCGGGGATATAACTGTGCAAAGATGCAGAAACTATATCTTTGTAGACTATATGTCTGTGTTGAAGACGTAAAATTAACTTTTATTTTTAATATACGTATATATGTAAAAAGTATTTTGTTAAGCATGTGCATATGCATAATAATATTCTATTATTGATGACATTGATAACTATTAGACTAAGTGTTCACTGTGTGGTGAGGATATACTTGTACGGAGGTGCGAAAGTTATATGTGTGCAGACTATAGGTCTGTGTTGAAGATATATTTTATTTATTAAGTGTTCGTTGTGCAGGGATATACCTGTGTGGAGGTGTGGAAGCTATATATGTGTGGATTATATGTATGTGTTGAATATGGATAATTAACTTTTATTTTTAATATACGTATATACGTAAAAATCATTTTGTTAAACATATGCACATGCATAACAATATTATATTATTGATAACATTGTTAACTATTAGAAAACAATATTATATTGTGCAGGGTATACCTGTGCGGAGGTGCATAAGCTATATGTGTATTGATTATATGTCTATGTTGAAGATGTATAATTAACTTTTATTAAATTAATAAATAATTATTAATCTTTTAATTATTTTTGTAGGACTATATTAAAAAAATTAAAAATTGTTTTTACACCAACTAACAAACATCATTAGCAAATACTATGTTATAAAATTTAGCCATAATTTCTATCATTTACACCCTTTTCAATCATTTACAAAAATAACTACAACGTTTTTTTATGTATTTTATTTACTAAGTGTTCGTTGTGCGGGGATATATCTGTACGGAAGTGCGGAAGCTATATGTGTGCAAGCTATATGTCTGTGCTAAAGATGTATTGTATTTACTAAGTGTTCATTGTGCTAGGATATACTTGTGATGAGGTGCGGAAGTTATATCTGTGCAGACCATATGCTTGTGCTAAATATGTATAATTAATTTTTATTAAATTAATAATTAGCTTTTATTTTTAATATACGTATATACGTAAAAAAACATTTTGTTAAGCATTATTGATGTTTTAATAGGTTAAGATCGAAACAAAAACTTCATGAGGATATGAATCCCCCTACATTTTTATAGAAGTTGTACTCCTCTTTGACTAAAATATATGTATTGAATATCTTAGATTAGGGAGAATGATTAGACAACAAACCCTATATCTTTATTGCTTTGATTTATACATGGAATGATTCTTTAATAACCCGATCTGATCTTTATGTGCAACAAATTACTTCTCAACAATTAAAATATTGAAGTAAGGCTTCAATATCAAAATATCTTTGTGCTCAACATCATATAGACAACTTTCTAAATCATACACAAATAGAGGATAAATTCATGTCTTCTAATAAGAAAAAGGAGAGAATAATTTTGATCATCTCAAAGAACTTTAAAAGGGTTATGCGTTTAATAATTAAAATAATATGGTGGGAATACTACAAAATCTCAAAGTAAAACCATTAAAGTAAAACCCCAAAGTGTTTCTTTGTGGAGTTTTAATTATAAAAATATTCAACAATACACAAATCTCTGACGACCACATTCATGGTTGTAAATGCTCCATGATCATATAAGAAAAAGTCTTTGAAGAAGGCGAAAAATAACATTGGAGGCTCAACCCCATGCTTGGTTCAAAAATAAAAACATAAAGCCTTGAGAAATCAGTGTAGAAGAAGAAGGATGAAGAAGATGGAGATCTATATTCATTGATCAGAAGCTTGGCTGCATATTAGTGGTTGAATCCTTATATTTTGATCTTTTTCCCTTGTGATCCAAGCTTCTTTGTCTTGAACTCTAGATCTCTCCTTTTTTAATGAATCCCTTTTTTTTTTTAAACTGGTTCTTCTTACTTCTAGAGTAGTTAGGGAATTTTCTTTCTTGAAACAATTGTTTTAATTAATGCTTCAATAAATTCTTATTAATTAATTTACATAATTAACATTTGTATCTTGAAGTGGGCCTTTCTTTTCTTTTAATACAAGTTTTTTTAATAAAATTTTATTTTGAAAAATTTAATTAACTACCCCTTTAAAGAGAAGATTGTGTTTTAATTTTTTGGATGTGATATTCAACTTTTCAACCATGAAAACCAATTTAGATGTGATCTTCAATATCTTAGATTTCCAACGAGTCCTCCTGGACACAATTTTGATTCTTGGATCTCAATATATGAGCTCGTGAAGTCGAGGTGTCAAGAAGATTTAACATCATAGCATGAAAATATCATTGATTGTTCTTTCAATTTCTGAGAAGATTATTACCAATTTCAGCAATTTCAGCGATTGAAACATGTTCCATCATCTTCCTCATCAAAAAATAATTCCAATGAGGTATATTCTGTGCGATTTTGACTCCTAAATCTCAATATATGACCTCCAAAACATTAAGACTTGGTAGTGGTTGATCAATTTTGATGGGGCACTCTGGGCACTTGATTTGAATTGCGTGCTCCTTTAAGAAAATTTGAATTTTGTTCATAAAAAGATATCCCACATGCATGGGACTCTTTGATATTGAATGTTATATAATGAAAAGTGTATTATACACTTAATGTGTGAAATAAGAAGACTATAGAGGCTTGAGAATTCGACCCTTTAGGAAATTAATTAATTAATTAATATTTTGACCGAATTGTCATCCTCAACCCATGCCCAATGGCGATGAGTCAGTTTCCAAATGTTGCCACGTGTCTTTGCATGATGGATCACCATGAAGTGCCACATGTCACCACGTGTCTTTGCATGATGGATCACCATGAAGTGCCACATGTCATAAGGTAATTCGCTACCATGTGTCTCCAATAGTGGTATGCCATGTGTCTACAATGCGTCATAAGTAATTCGTTGCCATGTGTCTGCAATAGTGGGTCGCCATGTGTCATAAGTAATTGTTTTCCAAGTGGAAATATTTCATTGGTTAAGGATTCATGTAATAAAATTAGGATTAAATGGCCATGTGTCATAAGTAATTGGTTTCCAAGTGGAAATATTTCATTATTTAAGGATTCATGTAAGAAACTTAGGATTAAATGGTTAAATGAGCAAGAAGTGGACAATAAGTTAAGCTTGTGGGAGAGGAGAAATAAGGAGGTTTTCGGGGATGGAGTATGGCAGGTGTGGAGAATGGCGGGTGTAAGGGAGGTGACTGAGGTGAGTCCACGAACCCAACAAGAAGATGAATATGCGGTGGTGAGAAACTTTACAAATAATCTAAGTGTGGTAAGAGGGGAGGATGGAGTATGGTGAAGGGAGATAAGGAGTATGGTGGGTTGGGGAGGTGAGATAGATGAGGGGGTGAGGGATGGCATGATTCCAACTGACCGATAACTTGAGTGATTTTAAAAAAAAATTAAGTATGGAAGTTAGTGAAGTGAAGTAAGCTAGTGAAGTGAAGTAAGGGAAGGGAGTGGGGGTATAAGGAGAAGGGTGGGAGATTTTAAAATAATTATAAGTGTTGGAATAAGGGTGAGTATGGAATATGAGTATGGCGGGTCTAAGGAGATGAGGAAGGTATAAGGGATGAACCTATTTTGATATAACATGAAGAAAAACATGGGTCATGAACCCGCGATACACGCAAAAAATTCTGAGTGTTAAAAAAGGATTAGAAAGTAAAGTATGAAAGAAATGAGAGAAATGGTTAAGGGAAAGTAAGAAGAAAAATGGCTAAGTATGGTAGATAAGTACTTAGCAAAAAACTTGAACATGGCGTAGTTCCAAGAATTGAATGTGGTTCCGAAAAATTGGTCATGGTTTCACATGGAAGAAGCATTTTTTCGGCATTTAGACATAAACCTAAATATCTTGAGCATACGAACTTGGATTTTGAATCCGCAAAATGTGTGACAAAGCTGAGACTGAGAGATATGCAATAAACTTGTAATCGTTCAAAAAATTTATTCTTCTGATATTATTTTTTTTATTATTCTATGAGCGGGAAAATAGGGGTGACCAATTTTTGGTCAACAAGCATATGCATATGCATAACAATATTATATTATTGATAACTATTAGATTGAGTATTCGTTGTACGGGGATATACTTGTGTAGAGGTGTGGAAGTTATATGTGTGTGGACTATATGTTTGTGATGAAGATGTTTTTTATTTACTAAGTGTTCGCTATGTGGGGATATACATTTGTAGAGGTGCGGACTATATGTCTATGCTGAAGATGTATAATTAAATTTTATTAAATTAATAATTAATGTTTATTTTTGATATGTGTATATACGTAAAAAAAAATTGTTAAGCATATGCATATGCATAACAATATTCTATTATTGATAACATTGATAACTATTAGACTAAGTGTTCATAGTGCAGGGATATACATGTGCAGAGGTGTGGAAGCTATATGTGTGCAAACACTTTGCATTAGTTCTCGTCCATTCTAATATCTAAACATTTTACATTGTCTCCCGCATATGCTAACCTCCCATTGCACACTTCACTTATTTACATTCATTACAACATACATGCTAACCTTCCCATTGAACACTTCACTTATTTACTAAGTTTTATCCCACATTGAACACTTTACCTTTTTGTTTATTTTTACAAAGTTTTATGCTAAATGTTTTTACTCCAAACACTTTACATTGCTTCCAACATATGCTAACCTCCCCATTGAACATTTCACTTGTTTACTATGTTTTACTCCATAATGAACAATTTGTTTTTTTGCTTACTTTTACAAAGTTTTATGCTAATTGTTTTTACTTTATTCTTATCATTATCCTCTTTGCATAAACAATATTGTTGTTTTTCTTTATTATATGAATTATATTTTGACAAAGACTATTCATTATCTATGCATTTAGTTATATTAAGTCTCATTGTTCAACGTATATTTCTCACTCAACAAAAAATATTTCCCACTCGACAAGGACTGCGTTGTCATGCAACCCTTGTTTTTATAATATTCGTTTTATTTTTTTGGTTTAAGTTGAATATGAGTAAATCGTGTTACTACTCTATCACTTTCAATGCTTTATCACATATTTAAGTCGTTAGTGAATGATTTTACGCATCAACCATTTGGAATTTAAATAGAATGTTTACCTCCTGCTTTGGCGATGATAAATAATCATCACTTAGTAATAAAGGAATTAGAAAACCTAAAATTATTTAATATTTATGTAAAAAGGATATATCATAAAATAAAATTAAAAATGCAAAACAAATGTTTATCATTGTTTTTATTCTATAATGCTCTGAGTGGACACTCCACCCAACATCGAGGAAAATGAAGCTAATATGTTAGAAAAAGGTGATAAGGAATAGTTTTAAAGGAAAAAGATTAAGATATAGTCATTGGAGAAAAGGAGAAGAATACATTGTAGATAAATAATAAAATAATAAAATATTCATTATGAATAAATAATAAAATATTCATTATGAATAAATAATAAAATAATGAATTAGTCGTTGCTTTGATAAATTAATAAATTGATTAAAGTGAGGTTTCTTTAATAAATTAATTCATTAAATAAAGTGAGGGGAATTGAATTAGAATAATCAATTTAAAATTGGAGACAATAGATATGAGGAAATATAAGAGGATTAAAGAATGGAAGACTCACATGGTAAGATCAAATAAATAAATGGTTTCTAAGGAAAGGAAAGGTCAAGAAAGAAAAAGAAGAGGGGGAGGGGGAATACAACAAAGGAAAAACAAACCAAATTAGGTTGGGGATGAGTAAAATTATCCAATTAAAACAAACATAAAAACAAACTAGGATTAAAGACCTATGCGATGAATGACGAGCTTCCAAGATTGGTCAAGTTTGTAGCCATTATCATGATTAAAATTATTAGGGTTTTTTTTCAATTTTCAGTGCTTCTCGAATGATGTGAGAGTAATGATAGGGTGTTGAGGCAAAAATTTTGGTTTGGTCAAAGAAAATTAGGTGTTTAGATTTGAAGGAGTGTTCGACAATAACTGACTTAGAAATACAATTGTGGGTTGTGTCAGCTATATGTTCTTTGAGACGAGCTTTAAAGGATCTGCGAGTTTGGCCAGTGTGTGATTTTCCATAGGAACAAGGAATTTGGTAAACTCCTTGGCCAAGCATCATGTCAAATTTATCCTTAGCAATTATGATAATTGTTTAAGATTTTTATAGTGTTTGAAGACAGTTGTGATATTCTTTTTGTCCAAAATTTTAGAAATGTGATCAATAGTGCCTTGGATATAGGGAAGAGAAATGAGAGCTAGGGGCAAGGAAGATGAGGAAGAGTTCTTCAATTTGGGATTGTGGGCAGAGATAAAGGATTTTTTCATTTGAGATATGGAGTAACCATTGGATATAAGGGCCTTAGTTAGGTGGGATTTTTCTTTCTCGAGGAATTGAGGACCAAATAATTAGATGGCTTGAGTAGATAGAGTTTTTAAAACAATGGATTTTTGGGCTAGATGATGATGGGATTGGGCATAAAGGTATCTATCAATATGAGTATTTTTCCTATAAACTTGGTGGATAAGGGAGCCACTAGGAAGACGATATATAAGAACATCCGAAAAGGAGAGAGAATTATCCTTTTGCATTTCCATAGTAAATTGGATATGGGGGGGAGTTCTATTAAGATGGTTAAAGAAAGAGATCATAGAGGGATGGTCATGAGGCCAAATGAAGAAAGTTTCATCAATAAATTGAAACCAACAATTGGTTTTGAGATGAACGATGTTTAAGGATAAAGTCTCAAAATGTTCCATAAAAATATTAGCAACCACTAGGGATAAGGAAGACCCCATGGTTGTACCTTCAATTTGTTCATAGAAAATCCCTTTAAAGGTGAAGCAAGTAGAAGTGAGACAAATTTCAATGAGGTTAAGGGTTTCGTAGTTAACTCGTTTGGAGAACGATTCAAGGACTCCCGAAACAAGAATTTTGGTAAATAAATAAACAACATCAAAATTGACCATAATGTCTTGTTCATCAAGGTTAAGATCCCATGTTTTTTTAATAAAATCAGAGGAATATTTAATAAATAAATAAAAATTCCAATTAAGGACTTAAGTTTGTCTGCAAGAAAGTGTGAAAGGCCATGAGTGGGTGCACCTATAGTGCTTACTATAGGTCTAAGGGGATGTATTTTTTTTATGTATTTTAGGTTGTCCACAGAACCTAGGGGTTTGAGGTTTATGAGGAATACATTGTGAATTTTAAGGTCCAAGGAATAATCTTTGATGACTTTAGTAACCAAGCTAGTTATGGTATTAATTGGCGAGCGGTTCTATGAGGAAAAAGAAAGAAGGTCTTCAAGTTTAGATTCATAGTCGGAGGTATTCATAATGATCATGGTGTTACCTTTATCGAATTTTAAGATGATGATATCGGGGTTATCATTAAGGCAATGAATCGACTAAAATTATTCTTTAGTTAGGTTTAGTTTAGGAGGTTTGGACAGATGAAGGATTCTTACACACTCATTCATGATTTCTTCATCTTCTTGTGTGGGAAGGTGATGCATTGCGTTTCTTTTATCGAAGAACAAGTAATAAGAAATAACTTGCCAAAAGGGAACAAAGAATTAGTGTATGCATGGTTGTTAGTTAAAAGAATTAATTTTGTAACAGTGTTGTCATGGATAGTGGTGAGTTATTAATTCAATGATTGTCATGAATCCATTCATCATCATCAATTGCAATTGTTGAATAACTTAAGGGTTAATAGTTCATTAATGTTCCATTAAAATTATGAATTAACTTTCATTAACGTATTAGACATCATTGGTTAATTAGTTTTTTTTAACAATAACTAGAAAAAATATATTAATAAAAATGCTACAACAAAGCTTGTAACATGGGTACAAAGATAAAATACAAGATATTTCCATGTTATGAAGTCAAGGATTAACAACCCCAATTCGAAAATAATGAGCCTACTTTGTCAGATACCCAAAAGAGCTACAATCCAGAATTTCCTACATGAGTATATTCACACAAACTGCTTGCATAACATAAGACAAAAACAATACATGATTATATTGGATTACATGTCTGACTTTGGGTCACTATTAGTTGAGTTGTTGATGGTGATTTCTTCTTCTTTCCTACTTTCATCCACATTTCTTTTTCATTTACTGAATTATGCGCTGCTCCTATCAATCCAAAGTTGTCTTAATTTGAAGGTTGTGCGCTTTTCTTGAGGTTCTCTATTCGGTTGGATCTAAGGATCTACTTGTGATGGAATTTCATTGAAATGCAAGACTAATTAATGATCTTCCATAAAACCAACACACCAAGTTGATTTATGTTGATGTTTCATTTGTTTCTTAAATCCTTTAAGACATTATATTGCAACTTGTCCTATTTCAAAGCAAACTCTATATCTTAAAGAAACTAACTAATCATATAATGATATTTTTTAAAAACTAATTAAACAAATATTTCCAAAATATAATACTCGCAAGTTTTAGAGACTACAAATAAACACAACTAACGATTTACAAAAAGTAAATTTATTCTTAAGATTCTAAAACTAAAGAAATATAATAATTGAGTATAATGAATAATATGGAGATATATAATAAATTAGTATAATTATAATTAATAATATGGTAGGTAGTGAAAACTCTCGAAACTTTGATTACTTGAGGAACTACCATTTATGAGTAGATGGAGCATTGTATCATAGTTATAATGGATGATTTCGTAGACCCACTTACCATTGGTCCTCTTGTATAAATGATTACAAATATATTAGAGGAAGAATCAAATCCCCCTTTCACCATCTTTTTTTTCCACGAGAAAAAATTACTCTTTATATTCAAAAGGATATAAATGTATACAAGACGGAGATCGAAAAACAACTGCGGATCAAGTCAATTTCACATCTATTTGGGTCATTTATGACTATGGACCAACAACTACAGCAAGTATAGCCAAAGATCTGATATATACTAAAAAGAAATCCTTTCAAAGATTTAGCTTATATGAATTGCCTTCATGCCCGTCCACCCAAAATGTATAGAAAATTTGGTTCGGGGTAAGGTGAAGAGCTTTTTTCGAGAGTGTGTCTGCCTCAATATTTGCTTCCCGAAAAATGTGCTGGAAGGTAAGATTTCTGAAGAGAAGAGTTGCGTCTTTGGTCCGTTCCTTCCAGCTATTGAGGGYTGCCACTTGGAAATCTGCCACTCCTRTCAGCCAGTCGATAATGAGCTTGGAGTCACCGAGGAGCAGTAAATTATCCGTGTGTCTATTAGCCAAAATAAGCGAGGTCCAAGCACCAATGAGCTCTGCCTTGGTGTTGGAACCYGGTCTGCAGTTTATCATCCAGCTAATACTCGAGTGGGCATTTATAATCAATTTCCCCCCTGCGCCACAAAGTTCGCCTCCCTGTTGGGAGGCCCCATCAAACCAGGCCACCGCTCTGTTTAGTGGGATGCATCGAGGCTGCCGAACTAGTTTAACCTGTAAAGTTCTAGCAGAAAAGTTGGTTTCAGATACGATGAGAGATGTAATGTGTTGAGAAGAGGGCGTCTTATCGGTGAAGATGGAGGCGTTTCTGGACAGCCATACTTGCCAATAGATGTGAAGTGGAAGCATAAGGTGTGAGTTGGAGCTGTGGATCCAGTTTTGAAAACAAGAAATTAGACTTGTACCAATCCAATGATTAGGTATATTTAACGCTGCCGTAGTTGCTGTCCACAGATTTTTGGTGAAAGAGCAGAGCACAAAGACATGGAGGGAAGAATCGGTGCCTTGAGCACATAGGGCGCATCTACCTGGGCCTTCCCAGCCGCGCAGTTGGAGATTGTCCCAGAAAAGTAATTTCTGTTCCAGCATGAGCCATGAGTGCAACTTGTATTTTAAAGGGCAGGTGGCTTTCCAAATCCTCTGTCTCCACGATGGAATAGATGAGTTCCAAGATATAGCGGCCAAAGCATTATACACGTTTTTTGCTGATACTCTGCCCGATCGATCGCCCCCTGTCCAGAGAAGAGAGTCTGCCTTCGACTTCAGATAAATGCCGGATGTTGTGAGTAACTGTGTGTAATAGTCCCATTCTGCCCGATGTTCCAGCTTTAGTTGCAGGTCTGATCCACTTAGCCAGGAGCCGTCGAGAGAGCCTGGAATAGATGCGCTGTAAAATTGGTGTAAATAGGTGAGATTTTTGCTGCGGAGATGTGCTCGAAGAGGCGAGGAGAGGAATGCCTTGTTGCCAAGATCCAGAATACAGTCTCGGCCGAATTCAATCAATCGACCATCCCCGGGATCCCACGAGAGCCATTTTAAGATTATTGGGAGCGTAGCAGAGAGCTTTTTCCACAAATGTGAACCGGAATTTGGTTGAGTTTCCGCGAATCTGTACCATAAGTGAACAGGTAACTGATGTAAGTATTTGGCTCTGATTACAGAGCTCCAAAGTCCAGGGGTTGATAATAATCTCCAGAAGGTATTTGTCGAGAGAGCCAATTGAAACATTGGCAGATGCTTGAGGCCCCAGCCTCCCAACGTCTTTGGCTTCGAGAGATCCTCCCACTTGCAGAGGTGAAAGCTTCTGGACTTCTTGTTTCCGGACCAAAGAAAAGAGAAAATGTGTTGTCGAAGAGTCTTCAAAACAGTGGCCGGGAATTGTGCTAGAGCCATCCAGTACACTGGTAAACTTTCCAGCACCGCTTTGATCAGTATGAATCTTCCTCCCATGGAAAGATATCGATGCTTCCAGTTGAGAATTCTTTCTCTGAAATTGTCCACGAGCCAAGTCCAGTCTTTTGAAGTGTATCTGGAGGCTTTTAAGAAGAAGCCTAAGTAATGGAAGCCGTCTGCCAGGTCTTTGCAACCAATGCCAAATAGATCCCTTATGTCCAGCTTTAAGGATTCCAGTGTATTTGAGAACATGAAAGTGGATTTGGAGGCATTGATTTGAAGACCTGAAACATCACAAAACGAAGAGAGGATCGAATGTATAATAGACCATTCAGCCAAATTAGCAGAAGTCAAGATTAGTACGTCATCAGCAAAAAGGATATGTAGGATGTGAGTTTGACCAGCCACTTTAATGCCTTTCAAGAGGCCCTCCGCCTGTTTGTTCTTTAGTAATATGCTGAGGCCATCCAAGATCAAGATGAAAAGAAGAGGAGAGAGTGAGCAACCCTGTCTGAGGCCTCTTTCGCATTTGAAGGGTTTAGTAGCTTCTCCATTGATTAAGATGGCCAAGGAAGCCAAGGTGATACAGCCCAAAATCCAGTTTGTAAAAGGAGTACCGAAGCCGCTCTGAATAAGTATGAGATGAAGAAAGTTCCAATTAACGCTGTCAAATGCTTTTTTAAGGTCCAACTTCAGGAGTATGGCTTGCTGCTTTTTTGTTTTGATGGAGTGGATGAATTCTTGTGCCACTCCCACCGCATCCAGGATCTGTCTTCCTTTGAGGAAGCCAAGCTGTTCTTCAGAGAGCGCCCGAGAGAGATAAGGTCGGAGTCTGACTGCAATGAGTTTTGATATGATTTTATAACAAAGATTACAAAGTGAGATGGGGCGGAAGTCAGAAAAAAGCCGAGGCTGATTAGCTTTTGGAATCAATACCACGAAGGTTTTGTTTAGGTGAGAGCTAACCACCCCTCTTGTTTTCGAATCTTCGATGACTTCAAGTAAGTCTGGACTCATTAGCTCAAAAAAATGTAGGAAGAGCTTGACCGACCAGCCGTCAGGTCCGGGACTCTTCTCTTTTTTGAAACTGTTGATGGTCTCAAAAAGTTCTTCTTTAGTGCAAGGAGAGTGCAACGAATTTGCTTCTTCTGGTGTAATCAGAGAAGGGAATAAGTTGGCTACAGCTGTCTGATCTGCAAGTGAAGGGGCAGGGGGAGCTTGATAAAATGTTTTGAAGTGATAGTGTGCTGCCGATTTTATCTCTGTCTGGGAATGAATGAGATTACCACAGTCATCTTCAATTTCCCAAATTTGTTTACGAGATCTCCGGGCGCATGCAACCTTATGAAAGAAAGTGGTATTTTTGTCACCACTCGCCAGCCACAACATCCTACTCTTGATAACACCCCCTTTCACCATCTTGATAACACCCCTTTTCACCATCTTGATAAACCCATTTTAAATCATTTGTTAACCAATGAATACAACGCTAGTAAAAATACATGGATTCAATTTAAAACACGCACATCATCTCACCAATACATAGTTTTACCATTAACAAATTTAATGGTTGAATCCAAAGCATTTATATCATCTCAAATATATGATGTTCATAGTTCTTCCAAATTATAAAAGGATTATTTCAAAACTCACATCTTACCCCAAAAAAAATGTTTATGAAATAGATAATTAACATTTTTTAATTGTTATTGATTCTAAGTAGAATTAATAGTTAGTAGTTTTACTTTAGGGTTAATTAATATCAAAATCAAAATAATTGGTTTGTAAGACTACTTTAATTAATTAAGGCATTACTTTGTTATTTTACTAATTATTGTTAGCTCAACTCATTTTCATTGCTTATTTGTACATTAGGGATCCATAGTACACCAATGCATCATTAAAACTACAAGATAATTTATTTAAGAACTAAATTTAACTTTAGTTATGGTTAATAAATTCATATATCACGATTAATTATAATAAGAATTTATGACATTAATTGTCATTAATGTTAATTAATCATAAAATCCTAAATTTTGTAACTTTATTTTAATTAACATTTAAATAAAAATGATGTTCAAGAGTCTCTGAAAATTGGACACATAGTGAAATGTTTATTCTAAACCTTGTATGCATGTTATGCAAATGTTTTATTAGATTGTAAGGTGTTTCTTTTTGTTTATAATCCACGTAAGCATGTTACCTAAATATAATTATGTCATATTTAAGAAATTTCCAAATTTTGTATAAAAACGAAGATTCATTCCTCCCTCTCCAAAATGCACTCACCATTTGCTACATTCAATGCTACAATGATCTCATTTGTTATGTTCAATGCACAACATGCTTTAAATATAACCTAATTTAAAGAAATTTAGTGTTAGAATGGTTGCATAGCTACATTTTTTTTACTTCATTATACTTGTATCTCTTTGTAATAAAAGATACAAAATTCTTGTTATGTTTAACTTAAAATTTGTTTCTTAAATTACCCAATTGATCAAATTTTAGATTTTCCCAATGGTTGTGGAACGACACAAGATTTTTTGAACTCCCTTTGCTACCCCCACTTTCTTGTGTTGATCAAGGTAAGAACTTGAAGTCTTAAGATAGAAAAGGTGGCTTATATATATTAGATGTCAATTTTAAACACTCATTCTAATAAATAGGGTAAATGGTGGATGTAAAGAATATTATTATACTTATGATAGGTATATAGAAATTGTTTTTATCCATTATTTAAAGGAAAAATGGAGGAGGAGGAGTTAGTAGATTACTCGAAAGAGGGGAAGAAAGAACTCCTAAAGTTAATATTTAGGTCAAGAGACAACCTTGTTGAGCATTGGAATATGACTAGGGATTCAAGTCAAGGGTATGGACTAGATATTGACAAAGAGAAACCTTTCACTCCATCCACAAGCCCTAGTCACCTCCATTCACTTGGTGATAAGGGATTACATTTTGAAGGTCAACAAATCTTACAAATTTTAGGATCCCTAAATAATTATTTGGAGGGGGTATCAAAAGAGAAGGTCATGTCAAGTTTTAACATCTCCTAGATATGAAAGTATGGAGTCAAGATTTAAATGGGATTAAGGAGCATATCAAGGCATCTCCAATTAAAGAATTGTAGGTGAATATTAAAGTCTCTTGTACGAATCCTGCACCAACTAACAAAATCCCATTTGAAGGTAAGTGGTACCCATTTGCACATCCTGAAGTGACATAAAAGGTTGCAGAGCGACTTCCCATTGGTGTTAGACTTCAAACCATCGAAGTAGAGCCAAACCCTGCATCTTGTAAAGAAAAGGATCCAAGGGAGGGCATGGTTTGGCAATCCTAAGTTTGAATGAATTTTTAGGAGGTTCATTGATCTCAAGACAAAAAACAAAATGGCTAGTGTAGATTGGAGCTAAAAGAAGGAAGAAATGTGTGTGAGATAAAAGGAAAGGGTAAAGTTGGTATTTGGAGAATATGTGGTAAAGGAGGAGGATCTAACTTTGATTAAAAAAATGTTGACAAGGATATTCCTTAGTAAGTTGGTTTTGGAGAAATCTTTATATCTCTATATGGAGTTGCTATGGAAAGGGAATCTTGGGTTTGTACCATTGTTCCATGTCCTCACAAGAGGATGGCTAGCCTTTAAATTTCAATCCAAGGATGATATAGAAAATATTATAAAATTAATATGGTATTAGGGAGATACAATTATGTCCCTAAAGATATGGATGTTGTCCTTTGATCCTATACATTAACTGAAGACTTCTCAAATAATTTGGGTTAAGCTACCTGGCCTCCCCTTAGAACTATGACAAAAGGGGATTTTGGAGGCAATAACTAATGACCTAGGAACTTACATCACATGGAAGTAAATACCCTGACTAAAATCAATAGAATGTTTGCCAAAATCTTAATGGAAATGGATTTGCAAGAGGGGCTCCCAATGGATGTTGAGATTGAATTAGGGAAATGGAATTTGATCCAAGTGTTGGATTATTAAAAGATCTCATTTAAATGACAATTGTATTGTGTACATGGTCATGTGATGAACAAAAGTTTGAGATCTAATATAAGAAGGAATGGTGAAAGGTTTTGAGGCCTTCTTAAGAGAATCGGGAAGGAATGCCCTTAGAAGTTACTAAGGCCTTGGTTATTGATAAATGAGGTTAAACAAAAGGCTTGGAGAATAAATAAGAAGAAATTTATACAAGAAATGGGTTATCATAAGAAGAAATGATGACAAAACTAATGAGAAGGTTAGTGAAAAATTGTCTTACTAAGAGGGGTGAAGAACATTACCAAAGTTGAGAAGCAGTACATGTTGAGTTAGAGAAAGTCATGCTTGTGCAAGATCAAGGTATTTTCACATTTCAAAGTATGTTTAACAATGTTTATCTACATCTAAAATTTTATGTCTAATGATGGGTACGTAATGTTGTTTGAGTTATATATGTTATCTGAAAGTAAAGAAGACTCATTAATATGTAAATGTTGCAATATTAACATATGTAAAAGTGTTTTATACTGGCGTTATTTATCATTTATCCAATCAACTAAAATACAAACATATAATATCTTCTCTAGGGTTCTTCTCTGAAACCTGCACCATCCGCCACCTCTCTCCCACAGCCGCGACCATGGAGGTCAAGGGAGGGGTGTCCCCAGCCCCCTCCTACAACACTATAACAGGAAAGGAGCACGGCTCCAATCACTCGAAACGCCCAACATTCGAACTCGTAGTCAACATGAAAAAACTAATATGGGAGGATGAAATGTTGAAGGAAAATCCAATGGATATCGACGAGAAAACTAGCCAACCAAGATCTCAATGCACCTGAGAACCTGGAAAATGCATTCCACAAGCATCGATCACTCCCAAATACACCATCAGCTCACCGAGAATGGAGGATCAGAAACAATACATGCGTGATTTTTCACTGATAGGCAAATTCCTGGGATTATGGCCCTCAGAGAAAGACCTGGTCAAATGGATTCACCACTGGTGGAAACCCAATGGCCATTATGACCTCCAACTAGGATCAAAAGGCTTCTTTACAATCATATTGCACAATTTAGAGGACAAGAATCGAATCTTCGAAGGTGGGTCGTACTTCTATAACTCGACATGCCTGTTTCTCTATTTCTGGATGGAGAGATTCAGATCGAAAAAATAAGACTTCACAAATGCTCCGGTCTGGTTATGGCTCTACTCGCTTCCACAGGAATTTTGGTTGGAGGAGATACTTCCAGGGATTGGAAACACCATTGGAAGCTATGTCAAAGCTTTGGAGGCAACAAAACAACGAAGGTACACTGCCTATGCCTGCATATGCATCTATTTAAATATTTCTAAACCCCTCCCTGGAACCAACATCCTGGACTATCAAGACGAGGAATGGTCACAAACCTTGGACTATGAGCATATCTCCTTTCATTGTCGCAAGTGTCATGAGCACGACCATCTTTTCTGAGAATTCCCTTTAAATAACCCCCCCAAGACAGCTCAGGAAGAATATGACAAACCCAAGGATGGATTCACCCAGGTCACGGGTAGATGGAGGCATCAGACGAAAAGGGCATCACCCCAGGCACCAGCTGGACCCCACACAATGAATTCGTTTGATGCCCTTCAAACCCCGGTGGATACCCCCTCTTCCTTCACCAACCCCCTGACAACCCCTACAACTGGCCAATTCTCTACCACACAGGATCCCCCTGCTCTCTCCTCCTCACAACCAATAGCCCCAACAAATTCCCTTCCAACCAATCTCAGGCCAGAAATAGAAGATCTAGACATAGATCTGGAAGATCCAGAGCTAGCAGTAATCGATATGGTGCACCTGGAACAAGCCTATCGTAAGCAAAAACTATATACAATACCGCCTGACCAGTTTCGCAAGGTGCATAAAGTCTTCCTTAACTCTTCCGCCGGAGGTAAAGCCTGAGCCATCACAAACCTGGGAATACAAAAAGAAACCACCAAGGAAGAACGAAAAACCATAAAGGAGGAGAAAAAAAGAGGCAGGAAACTGAAACACCAACTCATCCAGGATGTTGGCAACTTCCTTGTCAACTCAAATCAAATTCAATTGATCTCGGACAACTTCCCCCCCCTCCAACCCCCACCGTCCTCATGAAGATACTATCCTGGAACATAAGAGGCCTCAATTCAAGGATCAAACAAACCTTGCTCAAAGACAGAATCAGGAAGGAACAACCAAACATTCTACTCCTACAAGAAATGAAATGTGCGGGAACGGAGGCACAGACCACACTCCAACGATGTTGGACATACGAAAATCATGTGGTAGTGGATGCTAATGGAGCAGCAAGAGGACTTGCACTGCTCTAGAATCCAGCCACCATCTTTCTTGACAAATTTTTCACTTCCAAGTGGACCATCAAAGCCTCCTTTCGCCTTATTGGCTCAAACAAACAAGGCTACATCACGAACATCTATGGACCCCCCAAACCAGGGGATAAAGAATTATTCCTCCAGCACATGGAGTGGATAGAAGATCTTTTAGGCCCCCAAAGGTGGATCCTTGGGGGTGATTTCAATATGATCACTGGGCTGGAGGAGAAAAAAGGAGGCAATCACTTCCTGGGAAATGACAACCTGCTCTTCAACCGTACCATAGGCCTTCTGAACCTCATTGAAATAGACAATGGGCCATTTACTTGGTCCAACAGACGCTCGGGATCCCAACATGTATCCAACAGATTGGATCGCTTCCTCATCTATGAAGCCATCATGATGGACGGTCTAGCATGGAATGCCACAGTCATTGATGCAGAGGGCTCAGATCATTGGCCAATTCTTCTAGCCCTTAACATCACCGACACCCCCGGACGAAAGCCCTTCCGTTTCAAAAATTTTTGGTTGACTCACCTAGATTTCCAAGCAAACATCAAGGCCCGGTGGGAAGCGACGACCATCCAAATAGGAACCCCGATGTACAGATTCCAACAAAGTCTAAAAAACCTCAAGCAACAACTCAAAACCTGGAATAAGACCACCTTTGGAAATATCTTCCAAGCTCAGGAATTTCTCCAACAACAAATGCAAACACTACAACATCAAAACAGAACACAGGGGTCTAACGAAAGCCATAAAAATACAAGAAACACTTCTCAACAATCAGATTGTTGATAGGAAAGTGCAAGAGGAGGTTCTCTAGAGACAAAAATATCGCATCACTTCACTGAAAGAGGGGGAAAAAAGCACTAAATTCTTCCACAGATCGATGGTACAGAGGCGCCAGTCCAATCGCATTACAAATTTCATATCAGCGCAAGGCACAAAAATACAACAACATGCGGATGTGGAAAAGGAGTTGCTTACCTACTACCAATCTCTCCTCACAGAACCCCCAACTGATTGCTCGCAAGCCATAGATTCTATCCTCAAGCACATACCCAAGGAGGTCACTAAGGAGAAAAATGAAGCCCTGATGAGACCAATCACTCAGGAGGAGGTAGATCAGTCGCTAAAGGCCACCCCACTCGGTAAGGCACCTGGACTTGAAGGCTTCACTTCTGATTTCTTTCACTACTGTTGGAATATCATCTGTAAGGATGTATGGGAAATCATTGAGGACTTTAGAAGATCTAGAAAGGTCCTTCAAGCCCTCAATGCAACGTTTCTCACCCTCGTCCCTAAAGAGAATAACACCACCTCTCCAGCTCACTTTAGACCCATAGCCCTATGCAATTGTTGCAAGATTGGTTGTTGTCATTGATGTCAACCCTAGTCATCGGTTTTGGACTGCAAGATTGATAAAGGTATTTGGACATGAAGGAGAATGCACATGCATATAAAACACCCATGAATGGATAGTATACATCATGTTGTTTCCGGTGGTATGTGGCACTTCACGTGGATTCTCATGGTTGAGGAGAAATGAATTTTTGAAGATGACAAAGTGAATTGAAGAAGGAAGTACATGTAGGCTCTGAAGATAATTAAA
>ML778761.1:328543-340999 GCA_009831015.1 Picea engelmannii
TCGAATAGTTGGCAGGCCTGTCAAATATTTGTTGTATGAACCCCTTATCATTTTTTGTAAATTATTTATGTGGCAAGGGTTATGAAAAACACCTCGTAGAATCCCCCAACACCAATCTAAGTAACCCTTGTTGTTGTCATATTGTTTTGGGATGGATTTTTGGTTGTGTTTTTATGTATTTTGTTGAATTGGGAATTTTTACAAACAGTTTGCAAGATTTCCAAACACACTTGATACAAAATGCATATAAAAAAAAAGCAAATAAACTAAAAATGATTTTAAATAACAACAGGAAATAGGACCATTGAATTTTCTTTATTAACCATAAAACTTTACCAGTACACCATGGAACAACTCATAGATAAGTCTTTCACAACAGTGATCTTTTATGACAATGTTGGTTGGAAAAAGAAAAAAATGGTTGTGACTGTAGCAGCACCCAAACCTATACAAATCAGTTACTATAATGATCTATTTTCCAGATCTCTGTTGCCCAACAAAAAACTGGATCTTCCTGAAGATCATTTGACCCCTTCATAACCAAAAGTCAACCCAGATCTGAAGTGACTCACCCATCAAAGGAAATTTTCCCAATCAGGAGGAGATTCATCCCTCTAAGGATGATAAATTCACCCCAAGATGATTTTTCACCTTCTGTAAGTAAATTTGGTCTCTCGCTAAGCAGCTCGACCCCCCCTAACTTAGAAAATCGATCTTCTCTTCAAAGAAAATCACCCCTACAAGAATGATTCTCCCTTGTCTCTATTAATGTGCTCTCCTCATCAAAATATACCTTCCTCCAACCTCACTCAACTACAAATGAAAAATGGGTCTTATTAGAACCACACAAGTCCACAAAACCTGAATAAAATCTTTAGCACATAAACTCCAATGAAGAACCTAGATGATTCTTCCTCTAGCTTGGCTAGGGTGGATCTCTCACCACCGAAACCAAGCTTGATCAGCTAGGGTGAAATCTTTCACCACCAAAACTAATCCCAACTAGGGTTTACTCCAAACCCCCAGAGGCTCCCACAACTCTCAAAACTAATAGGTAAAATGATCATCGACATAATGAGAGAATATGATCCCTTATCTCTCTTGTATACCCTCTTTCACCTTTTTCCCCTCAAGTGACTTTTAATTCATCTTTAATATTTTCTCATAAAATCACTTTATTGATTTAATGAACTGTTTTTCTCCAAAATGTGATTAATTTTCCTTTATTAATTCTCCAGCCACTGAAAGTCAATTTTCATCATCATATCATGTAAATATTTTCTCATAGGTTCCAACGAGCTATTACACTAAGGTACTTCTCCAAGAAACAAACTTCAAATAGTACCTTTAGTGTAATTAATTAAAATATGACCAATAATAACCCTGTTTTACGAGAATCATCGAAAAGTAACGGAACCAAGAACAAGCTATGTGGAAATGATCTTGATGATGAATAATGGTAAATAAACTAAGTTGGGCCCCATAAAAATCCTTCAAAACTTCTTGGCTCACTGGTGACCTAGTTTCACCCCTCTGATCTAGTTGACTCAAACCTCCTTAAGTAACTCTAACCGCATAATAAGGGAATCCAAAAATGGGGACATGACAATCCTCCCTTCCAAAATATTTATTGTCCTCAAGAAACGCCATCACAACATGTTACTCCACAAACTGAACCTTACTAAAACTTGGCATGATACCAGGGTCCCAAACTAATCTCCGGAAAGGACCACCATGTTGTCACGACACCACTTTGGTAATAATCATCGAACCAATGTGCCTAGTATGCATCCTCCTCTCCTGGAATCCCACACTGAAATACATGTATGGACTAAACTTATTGTCATGAATCATGTCCTACAAAGGTATCTCCATGAAACCCAAATATTCAAATCCACTAACAGCCTTGATCCTAGGTATCTGGAAGGAAGGTATGTCCCTGTTGTGAGAAATATTACCCTACGGACAGGTTAAGCTCCCCTTTCGACCGTGACTCCTATATTTGGTCCAAAGAAAGAAGATAACAAATGTTTTCTACTTTCCATATATATATATAACTCGGTCAATCAAGCAAGAGAGAAGAAGAATGTGTTGTACCTAACTGTGATGTTTTTCCTCACTGCTCCAATCCCTGGGCTTGATCTCCAAGATCTTCAACACAACTGAAGTCCTGCAAAGACTAGAAAATAAACTCTTCCTCCTACTCTAGATTATTATATAAATCAGATCTATCTCTGAATACTGAAATGAAAATAGACAAGCAAATGTAGAACACATGAACTTGAAGGGTAAAGGCCAAGTTGGTATTAATTGGAAAGCCATAGAATACACTTACAAAGCATGATGGATGATGCAGTCACTTCTCCAAGCTCTCTTTGTCCAACCCTTGCATGAATCTTGACATCAAAATGTTGATGCTTCCTCCAGAATCAAAGGTTTGATAACTCTATTGTTCCCCCTTCACCTTGGAAATACCTTTAATATATAGGCTTGAGAGGCACAACCACCATGAGAAAATGAGGGAAATTGTTGAGGATATGTCTCCTTAATTTGGGATTATATCCTAGGATAGAACCCATAGGGTAGGATTCGACCACAAAAACCCTCATCCATCAGAAGTTGGCCCTTAGGAAAAGGTGGAGAATCCCCCATTTCTCTCTAACAATACTGGTGGCCCCTCCTGGTGATAGACATATCACCATGGTTCCCTCTTAACAAGGCTATAGGAGCATTGGCACCCCCCAAATATGGGTATGGGAGCACCATTATTCTAACATGCTAAAAAATGGTCAAATTTTCCAAGGAAAAGGTATGTTTCAACTGTCAAATGATGGGGCTTCTTCTTCCAACATGATTTAGGGATTGTGACAACTTGTTTTATGGTGTCAAGGGGTTGTGACACCTAGAAAATGAATGTGACACTTGGTAAGGTTTATATGACACTTGCGACAATTCATGTGACACTTAACAAGGTGCATATGTCACTTTATGACACTTAGGGTGCGAAACTCAAGTGTGACATTTTGGTGTGTAACAGATGCCCCCTAAAGTGTGAGGTCAAAAGATAAATTGACAGCCAAAAGAATTTATAAATTCTTCAATGCAAGGGTGTTGGAGTAGGAGAACCTGGTAGAAGCTACAAACAATCATCAGTCAATATACAAATATGTTCCATTTCCGAGGTAGGCATACCTATGCTTGGAATACGAGATGACTCAAACCATGGTCATCGACTAATACACTACAGATCCACGAGAATACTGACTAAGGATATGGCCACCAGAGATACAATCTAGATCCATACCTCCATGACATGAACTAATCGTAGCCACGAAAAATACACAGTGGAGCTACAAAATGACAAAACATAGCCACGGATCAATACAATGTGGATCTATGTGACAGTGTATATATCAGTAAGATTGTCAGCATGGTGATTGTACCAAACTATTTTACATGCTCAAATAATCTCCATCGTATCCTGAGTAAATCACATAACAAAGTGAGTGCCCAACCCAGGGTCTTCATCCCAATCCCGATGCGGTACGAATCTAGCCATGTGAATAGACGCTTTGATGTCAAACATGGTAGAAACCACCTGATTATTGGTCATTGAGGTAAACTATAAATAAGTGTGATGGAAATCACCAATGATGACAATGGCTCCCAAGGTACCCTAGTACATTCCAGGAAATGTGAATAAATGAGTTGAGGTCGAACATTCGTGGAATCATCTGATCAGAGGTAAATGATGTAAAACTATTGTCAAAAGTGAGGAGACCTGCCATTGTGGCATGCAGTATTGATATTATGGTAGTTGCGAGAGGTATTTACCTCCACGTGTCAACCTGACGAGAACAGAATATTCTGGGAACCAAGAAGAAACCCTAATTAGTTGCTATAATAACCCTAGAAGACAAGTCGGCTCAAGAAGATAATTTCTATTAGGTTATTAGCCTCCAAGAGAAGAAGTCGACTAAAGGAAATATTATATACTAAGTAAATAGGCACCCAGAATGAGAAGTCGGCCCAGGCAGTTTGTCCGTTTTAATATAAATATAGGAGAACAGTCTTCATTCTGGCAGGCATTCTTAGAACTGCAGAAGAAACACTTGTGCGCACTATAGTTGGCCAGTTTGTGTGCAAGTTTGGAGGAGAGTTGTCGTTGCAGCTGTTGCAGCTAGCAGATTTTGGTTTTGGCTTGGAATCTCTCTTGGTTATGGTTTGGACTCTCTGATCAGCTCTTGTTAATCTTGCTTGGTGCGCTATTCTTGGAGAAATATGTGTCACCCTTTATTTGGCTATCCAGCCTAGGGTTTGCTTCCGGAGTGATTCTTTGGCAAGGTTAAGGTGCTCGGGGGTGGCCTCAGCCTATGGTTGGGTGAAAATAGTGATATTTTCTATGGTTAAATGAGAACATCCACCATATTCTAACAAGTTATGGGCCCACACCTCCTTCATTTAGTCTAATAATTGGAAGGGAGCATATCCATAAGGATACTAAGCTCGTTGAATAAAATGAGACATAAACATGTGCCATGTTCGCGACAATAGTTGTCATAAAGGATTCTGAAAAACTTGACCCACTTCCTTCAATTTTCACCCCATCCAGATAGATGAGTACTTATTTCTTTTTTAACGAGATTGAGGAGGATAACAGTTGCTCGGTATAGTTCATCCTTCGAATGAGTCCCTCACCATCTGTTTAACAAACCTGAAGAAGGAGGGGTTCGGTCATGTATGGGTCCTTGAGATTGGACCTACATAGGTCCTTCGATGCATAGTTTTACGAGGCCATAGAAGTTAAACTTAGTGGTTTTTCACGTTTAGAGAGTCTAAAAATAACTTAAAGACGACTCCATGGATGACTTTTTCATAAATCTATTCTCCCAAGCCTGAAAAAAGTGTAAAACAATATAGGGGATAACTCTTCTAATCATGCTTGATTAGAGTGTTCTTTTACATAATTAGTCTCGCGAGGCTGAAAAAGAGATAAACTACCACTCGAAAGATTCCCTTTTAAACCTTTTAACAAGTGTGAAAGGAAGCAAGGTCACTCGACAATATTTTCATGTTTAGGGAGTCTGAAAAGATATTAAAGGAGACTCCAAAGAGTTCATTTTTCGTATAGCTTTTATGAGTATGAAAACGAGATGAAAGTGTACTTGGTAACCTATTCTCATGTATTAATGAGCACAAGAAAGAACAAATACTAAGATTGGAACTTCCCAATGTAATGTCCAAAGGTTTCGAACGGGATCCATGGATAGTTGGTACTTTTCCCCCAGCTTGCATGATGGAAGCTAGTGGCTTTTCTCTAGCATGATGTCTAGAGGCTGGAGATATACCTCCCCAAGCTTTGTTTCATCCACCAACTCTTCTCCTAACACCAATTTCTATACCCAATAGACTCATAGTTACTAATAGGAAAATGTTCACCAAAGGAAGAAAGAGAATCAACCAACACAGGCAGATGAAATGGAGGTTAAGTTATGAGATCTAGTGAAAGACTCAACTAGACATTTACGATATCTGGCAAAAGACTCGACTCAATATTTACGAGATCTAGCAAAATACTCGACTCAATGGGAGAGGCGGTTGTTTCATTTTTTAACAAGATTGACACATGAAAAGAACTTTGCTCATGACCTATGGGTTCGATTCCCAGACCTTTGTTTCATTTTTTAATGAGATCGTCACAAAAAAGAAAACTATGATCACAAGGTAGGTTTAATTTTTACACAAGCTTGAAAATAGAAAAACTATTCTTGAGGCCCTATGTTTCATTTTTTGACGATCTTGACATAGAAACGGGAACTCTACGTGAAACCTGGTTTCATATTTTAATGAGCTTGGAACCAGAAAACAAATTATGCTCATTCACTCTACTTGATCATGGCTTCCAAGAGGAAAATGCTCTGGATGGAAAACATGTCAAGGGACCGTTATCCCCATTTTGTGGATAACTAAGAAGATTATGTCTCTAGGCCCTCATGTTGAAGATATGGAGTGCTGAGAGACTACATGACCAGCAGTGTCCTTTTGCACAGATGGATATCCTTCTCACCACCACATATGGTCGCAGATTTCTATATGGCACCCACCACATCAACTAGCTTCTGGAAGGCAGTGGGCCTTGCTCCATGAGGTACAAGTCAGTATTTTGGTGAGCATCATTTCAATATTTAAGCCATTTTAGTATGTTGTATCTTAGATTTCTCTAGATTTCATGATATATGCTTGGACACTATGCCTTTTTCCCTGTTTCACCTTGTTGGTTGACATTTTTCCCTAGTAAGTGGTCTTCCTTGGGGATGGGTTTGATACTGGGAACTCCCTTTAAGAGCCATCATATCATTCATGACCATACTTACCACTTTCCATCACGGTTTCCCCCCCATTTCCTTATCTCTTGGGATTTTAGGGTGTATTGACCCAAGAAGGGGTTGTCCCTCATTCTATGGGAAGAAGGGGCTAAAGTCCCAAAGGGATTGATGTTGGGTAAAAGATAAAAGCCTTGTATGAACCTTATAGATGCTCTGCATAGGGATCACCCAAGAAAGCAATGAAATTCTTATCTTTGAGTAACGAGGGACCCACAATGAAATATGATTTACAATGCTTAAAAGGCTAGTTGAAGGATAGGAGGTCTCATCACGAGTCGATCTATCACGTCCATGAATATCTAGTGGTATAACATTACCATCATCTGGTCACCAAACTAGGGTAATGGCTCTCAGTTGCATGGCTAAGAGAAAGGGGTCCCATCACGAGCCAACCTTCTCATCTCCACTAGGTTTTTGTGGGTGACATTTCCATTATCTGGACACCACGCCAGGGCAGTCGCCTTCAATCTTCCCTTAAAATTATGAAAGAATAAAATAACGGAAAAGAATGGGCTTGGAAAAAGTGAATTTCGGATGAAGGTACCACATACCCTCTACAAAGGCACCCATGAATGAGAAACTACGACTTCTTGTATCTCATGAGCCCTATGCCCATTGAGTCTTGACCCCACCCACCTCACCCACTTAACATGGCTTAGAGAGGGATCTCTTTGAAACTTTCTTCGACCTAGGGAAAGATCTACCCAATAGGACATCTCATCAACCCTCCCATATTCAAGCTTGACAAGTCACATAATGTCTTTGAGAAATTAACTATTTGATATAGTGATCTTTGATGCACATGCTTAGGTGGCTCATTTATTGACTGGATTCACTTATCATGATGTTATGACTTGATATCCTTGGAGGGTTTTCTTATTTGTCTTTGTAAGACCTATTTGGTGGACATTTTTGGAAGAATAAGAGTATCTTGGGCTTCCATGGGGCTTGAATCCCATAGGTGGATTCCAAGAGCCCGCATGCCAGATGAGAAATATCAAACTTCAAATTCCTAGGAGATGACTTGCACAATGTAGCCTAACCCCCACATGCCAAACATTTTTCCTAGGAGAGGAAAAATGTCTCCTTCTTTAGCATGACATCACCTAGGGGGGTTGGGGCATGGTGGTGAGGTGACATGCAATGGAACATGGAGGTTTTTAGGGAATCATGAAGGAAGTGGTATTATTTCTTGATATATGGCTTTGGGGAGCCCCTCCACAATCCTCCATCACCAACAACCTCCTCCTTGTGCCAAAACATCCCCTAAAGGGGTGACGTCCATATGAATTAGGGATTTTATTATGTGCAAAAGTGAAATTTTAATGAATTGTTTAATATTATTTTGTTAAGGGGGGAATATTAGGGTTTTTTACCCCTAGTATTGTGGTTTACCCCTAAATATGTGGGCAAGTCACCTTGGTGACATTTTGTATAAATAAGAGATCACAAGATCTCTCTTTAAAATAAATATCTCACTTGTGAGAATTATTGGTCTAAAATTTTCACTACCTTTGGAAAATTTGTTTCGCATGGATATTTTTTTATAGTTATATCTTGATATTATGGTTGATGGAAATGATGTTCTAGCCTTGGAAGGCTTATCTCTTGCTATTGTGGTGGATTATCTTGGCATTTTTCCTTGAACTGGTATGGTATTTACTTGCATGCTATCATTTGTTTCAATTCAATGTTATTGGGATAGGAGATAGGTGGGAAATATAAGGGCATACACCCCCACCATAGTCTTCATCATTTTATGCTTCAGGTTATTTGTTAAATAAGGGTTTGCTAAAAGAAGTATAAGGGCATACACCCTATTATATTAAACCCTAGATAGATAAACTTGCCTTGGGGAGTAAGAGGGTTTACACCCCCAAAGAGATAGCTTCTCTAGCTCTTTCTTTGCATGACCCCATTAACCCAACTATTAAGAGCATTAGTCATTTATTATTGCATTGGAGATATAAAATTGTTGCCTTGGGAAACATGATTTTTGTGGATAACAAGTCTATCTCTTTTTGAAAGTTTTCCTTGATCCTTCGGCTCTTTTGCCTCATTGAGGAATCCTTTTTATCCCAATAATTTGTTTGGTGTACTAAATTTTTTCATACAGCCATAAGGCTGCAGAAAACCCTAACCCTAGACCACTAATATCTCACAAACTAACCCTAAGAAACTCCCCAAACTTCACTCACCTAATCTACTCAGTAGTGCGCACCTTTTAGGATAATTTGGGGCACAATTTGATGGTTGATTTTTTTGTTGTACATATTTGAATCATACATCCATAAGGTTGATAATTTACTACGGAAAATCATTTCATAACAGCCCTCTTACTCGCTCTCAAAGTACTTCATAATTCATAGTCAATTGCTAGTTTTGTTTTGACATTGGTTAAGTATTCTTATGTTCACCTTATGCTCATTTAGATATATTATTTGCTCATATACATTAGTTACTAATTGTTTTTATTAGGGACAACAAGGTTCACTTTCTTTTCCACTTGATTATATTGCAAGATATGCTTGTTTTTCTTGTGTCTTGGGCAGGTATTCACACTTGGCAGGTCACTCAATCTACTTGGAAACCCTTGGACCTTCCCAAGAATTATTTCCAATCCTTTCATACCATTTAGACTCTACCTCTAAGGAATTCATTTTCGTCTCCATCCATCTTCATCTCATTCCCCCTAGGGTCGTCGGTATTCCTTTCTTGAGGTGACTACCTCACCTCTAAAGTGATGGGGACACCTACTTAAGGTGACAGTCAGTAGGTGACCTCTTAGTTGTCACCATTTAGTGGTTGGGTCGATATTTTCCCCAACTACAACTTGTGCGATAACATTTTTTTGTCGTTGTCGGGGAGGATTTTGAACCATTTTCAGAACCCTAAACGACACCTTGGAAAGTTATCCCAAATCCTTTCCCTTGTCTTTCCTGGCAACTCCACCCAATGGACATTCCCTTTCCACTTTTCTTGATGAGATCATTTTTAAACTCATCTGGCAACTCCACCTTCCCCAAACCCTTCCCTTCCCAAGCCCTTTCCCCCTGGGAGGTTCAAGCCTTCTAAATTCTACCAAAGAAGGCCTCATGTCAAGCATCCTGTTGTTAAAACCCTTTTCCATAATACCCTTCCTCTTGATCCAATGGCTCACCCTTGAGAAAAATACCTCTATAAACCCCTTAACATGCCCAATATCCAAGATTACCCTAATGCAATGCCAAAGGAAGTCAATAAGTTGTTGCCAAAGTTCCCAGGAAACAATCTGATAACCATTGAAGATCATCTTTATTTCATGGGTCAAGACATGGACAATGCAGGTATTGAGCATGAAGATGTGGCCATGAAGTTATTTCCCTCATCATTGACTGAATAGGCCCTTGATTGGTTCATAGGACTCCCTAACAATCATCTCACATCTTATGATGATTTTCCAACTCTTTCAAGAACAGATGGTCAACAAAGGCAGATGGTGGGACACTTGGGGCTCAGTTTAATTAGATAAAGAAAAAGGAGAATGAGACGGTAAAGGAATTCAATTCCAGGTTTGATTTGATAGGTTGTATAATAAAATTCCAATAGATTTTTTGCCCTACAACATCATCATTTCATCTCCTTTACATGAATTTTTTTGAAGGGCAGTTTCGATTTATTCTCAAAGACAAGAAGCTCGCATCATTGGAACTATCCAAAAAGTAAAGTGTCAATATTGAAGAAAACCTCCTTGATTCAAAGGAGTAACCTTTTCACTACCCTTGTGTCAGAGCAGAAGCAAAGAATAAGGTTTCCAACAATAGTGCTCTTGATCTGATCGCTCTCTAACTCAAAAGATAGACCAAAAGAATACTTAGTTTGTTCAGGTGCATAATCATCTAATGATTTGTATGAATATAGTGGAAAGAAATAAATTTTCTCCCAGAGCTCAGTTTTCCAGACAGCAGAGAGATTCCACCAGTTGAAGACCAATACCTCAATAAGAGGAAAATGCCCCAAATACATTGAAACCTATTGGGACAGTTGATATAGAAGCTTGGTGCCTCCCATGCCAAGAAACCCACAGGGAAGATGAATTCCCCTGACGAGACGAAGATTCTCCAGATGGTATGAACTTCATTGATATGATTTGCAATTTCAAAGAGCAACAAGTTACCCAGGAAAAGATCAATGAAGCCAAAAGAAGAGGAGAAAGAGAGGGGAGACTCTGGGCCTTAAATAAATTGACAGATGATCAGAAGAAGGAATTAAGGAGGAGGGAAATTATGACCTACACTAGAATAAATAAAGCTTCATCCCCTCTGTCACAGCCCGATACTCCTCTTCCATCGATAGAGAAGGTGGCTCCACCAACTCCACCGCCGATATGTGAGTTGATTCCTAAGACAACTCCTACAAATGATATTCAATTAAATATAGATGTTGCAAGCATGTTTGGAAAACAAAATATGACGGTCCCAATGACAGAGATGTGTAAGATACCTTCTATAAAAAGGGAAGTTTTGAAAGTCTTGTAGGTGCCAATGGAGAAGGAATATCCTCCCATCATCTTGAACACTATGTATCTCAATCGAACAAGGGACAAGAACCCTACTTTCTATCTTTCATTAGGCATGAATGGCCTCTTCTTGAACAATTGCATGATTGATTATGGGGCCTTAGAAAATGTCATGTCATTGATGATAATGAAACAACTTAATTTTAAGACAAGTCGGCCTTATGGAAATGTTTCTGGTATTGATTCACGGAGGGTCGAGGTCTTGGGGGTGTGTGAAGACATTGAGGCGTTTTTGATAGATTTTCCACATATCATCGTCCTCGTGGACATATTGGTGATTGATGTTCCAGATTCCTAGGGAATTCTCTTATCAAGGACCTCGTCCTCATCCCTTGGGGGTTTTCTTAGCATGAACCTTACACATACATATATTCCCATGGGTGATCTCAGGGATGAGATCTTACACAACAAGGAAAAGAAGAGTGAAAATTAAATATGGGAAAGACCAAGATAAACACATAGCAGAACGAGTCGGGCAGTTGTAGCCATCATGATCATGAGGTCATTCTTACCGTACCAGAGGACCTTGAGATTCACTCCCTTCACACGAGAGAGGAATTACGCCAGGAACATGTAGGATGCAATCTAGGGAGGAAGGTATGTCTGAGTTTAATGAGTATCGATAGTCGTCATTCTCGAGGAATACATGAACAACGTTGACACAACCCGTCGTCTCAGTGGAATATTGGCTAGATGGAACCCCATCCAAGGAGGCTTCCAATATTGAAGGAACTATGAAACCCTTTTTTTTTGTTTGAGAATGCACTGAAAATTGTTTGAATCAAATAGGAGAATGATTAAGATTATTAATAGAATGAAATCATATACCTAAAATTTCTCCTCTGCAAATTTCTATGTGATCTTCAATAATTCCCCTCGAATTTGAATCTCCAAAAAAATCCACACACTCTAAACTCTTTGTTGATAAATCTTTGTTGCATAAATCCCCTTTCTAAATTTTGCAAAACCAAATAAAAGAAGGAATAGGGTTTTCGTTTATAAACACAAAAACTCAAATTCCTCCTCATTTTTTTGTTGTATATTTTGGCACGTTGATGATAAAAAAGCACGTTGTTGTTTTTCGAAATTTAAATTTTTTGTGTAATATACCATGCGTAGTGCACTGATTTAGTGTGTACATATAATGCACCAAATTGTTTTTTAATAAATTTCAAAGTATTGATAGTAAGTGTGCATTAATTTTCTAACTTTATTTCGTTGGTGCACTATATAGTTTGAAACACATCGGTGTAGTGTGTAATAACGCCCATGTGCATTGTGTAAGTAATAACACATTGTGAGACAGTTAAATTTGTACAATGCAAATGCAAACATTCACATTTAAGTTTTGTGGAGGTTTTTCTTTGTGGAGGCAATAAAGGAGGTCAATCTTTGGTGCTTCGCTCAATTAAACACATCGGTGTGTATTTATATGATGAAATACACTGGTGGGGGAGAGAGAGGGAAGAGGATATAGTGAGTGAGAGAGGGAGGAGTTGACACAGTAACTGT
>ML778761.1:359416-400252 GCA_009831015.1 Picea engelmannii
GTCATGCTTTACGTCTAACAACGAGGTCAGAAGCATGACTCATCTTGCTTTACGTCTAACATCGAGGTCAGAAGCAAGGAGTACATCTACTCCCCCTTTCAGGGAGGGTCCTTTCGGACAATACCAAGCTTATCTCAAAAGTGTTCAAACTTTGCATGAGATAGAGGCTTAGTCAACACATCAGCAACCTGTTCATCCGTGCTAATGTACTGGAGCTTCAAGGCTCCTCTCTGTACCATGTCGTGGATGAAATAATAGTGGATCTCTATGTGCTTTGACTTGTCGTGGAACACAAGATTCACTGTCATTTTAATGCAGCTTTGATTGTCACATAGAATCGTGGTTGCTCTCATCTCCAAATCAAATAGGTCTGTCAGCAACTTTCAAAGCCATATAGAAATGTACTATGCTTCCACTGTGTTGAGAGAAATACTGGATTGCTTCCTACTTTGCCCTGAGATCATAGTTGATCCCAAACTGAAATAGCATCCGGAAGAAGAGGAGAAAGAGAGGGGAGACTCCAGGCCTTGAATAAATTGATAGATGATCAAAAGAAGGAATTAAGGAGGAGGGAAATTATGACCTACACTAGAAGAAATAAAGCTTCATCCCCTCTGTCACAACTTGATACTCCTCTTCCATCGATAGAGAAGGTGGCTCCACCAACTCCACCGCCGATGTGTGATTTGATTCCTAAGACAACTCCTACAAATGATATTCAGTTAAATATAGATGTTGCAAGCATGTTTAGAAAACAGAATATGATGGTCCCAATGACAGAGATGTGTAAGATACCTTCTTTAAAAAGGGAATTTTTGAAAGTCTTGCAAGTGCCAACCAAGAAGGAATATCCTCCCATCATCTTGAACGCTATGTATCTCGATCGACCAAGGGACAAGAACCCTACTTTCTATCTTTCATTAGGCATGAGTGGCCTCCTCTTGAACAATTGCATGCTTGATTATTGGGCCTTAGCAAATGTCATGGCATTGATGCTAATGAAACAACTTGATTTGAAGACAATCCGACCTTATGGAAATTTTTCTGGTAATGATTCACGGAGGGTCGACGTCTTGGGGGTGTGTGAAGACATTGAGGTGTTTTTTATAGATTTTTCACATATCATCATCCTCATGGACATATTGGTGATTGATGTTCTGGATTCCTGGGTAATTATCTTATCAAGGACCTTGTCCTCATCCCTTAGGGGTTTTCTTAGCATGAACCTTACACATACTTATATTCCCATGGGTGATGTCAGGTATGAGATCTTACATAACAGGGAAAATAAAGATACACATGTGATGGATCTTATGGGCCATAATTATGTCATTGAACACTACTATGATATGCCTCCATAATTGTTTTAGTATGATCCATCCGATTTACCCTTCATACAGGAATATTCAATAGAGATGTTTCTCCCATGGATAGATAAGAAGAAGACTGCAAAATAGCATGGGAAGGAACTGGGGTCTATTCATATTATGCAAGAAGAAGATGAGAAACATGAATAAATCATCAACGAGACAGCCCACACAGAGCCTCCATACGATGAGAATACACGTTGCATCGATTTCAATGAAGGAAGTCTTGTTGTCATGTGGGACAAAAGAAAGGGCAAGCCCATATATGACTAGAGAGATAAAAACTCATGGCTTGGCACTTACATCATCAAGAAGAATTATGATAAAGAAAGGTAGTATTTAGCAGCATTAGACGGGAGGAAGATGCCACTACCAGTAGATGAATATCTTCTCCAACCCTACATCCAAGTCACATGACTTCTTCATAGCCCATGCCCCAGGTAAGTAGGTAGGTCATATTGCTTTTCCTGCATTTGCATCTTGATTGCTCATACTAGTTTAAATGCATTTCATTTTCATTTTGCTATACTCGCATATTGATTTCATGCTTAGCTTAGAAATTTCTGAAAAAATGGAAAAACAATTATTTTCTAGTTTAGTTTTCATCTTTGGATTTATATATATATATATATATATGAAGGGTGATAGCACAAACCTAGATGCTTTTGTCCCTCTGTCTGATTTTTTGGTCGGAACATGTCTACCAGGAGATGTTGTG
Source organism: Picea engelmannii (assembly GCA_009831015.1). NCBI lineage: Eukaryota > Viridiplantae > Streptophyta > Pinopsida > Pinales > Pinaceae > Picea > Picea engelmannii. Next base: position 361,502 of record ML778761.1, read on the forward strand.
GTTCTCATACACTCTACAGCGAGCACATGTCCCCAACTAGGAGCCATATCTTATCCCCATTTTTTGGATAACTAAGGATATTATGTCTTGAGCCCCTCGGGTTGCATATATGGAGTGTCGAGAGACTACATGACCAGCAGTGTCATTTTTCATAGATGGATACCCTTATCACCACCACAGATGATCACAAATTTCCACATGGAATCCACCACATCAGTTGGCTTCCATAAGGCAGTGGGCCTTGATCCATGAGGTACAAGTCAATATTATGGTGAGCATCATTTCAATATTTAATCCATTTGAGTATTTTGTATCTTATAATTCTCTAGATTTCATGATAAATGCTTGGACTTTATGTCTTTTTCCATGCTTCACCTTAGTGGTTGACATTGTTCCCTAGCAAGTGGTCTTCCTTGAGGATGGGTTTTCTACTAGAAACTCCCTTGAATATCCATCGTATTGTTCCTAATTATACTTACCACTTTCCATCATGGTTCCCCTCCCCCCCCCCCATTTCCTTATCTCTCTTGGGGTTTTAGGGTATATTGAACCAAGAAGGGGTTGTCCCTCATTCTATGGGAAGAAGGGGTTGAAGGCCTAGAGGGATTAATGTTTGTTAAAATATAAAAGCCTTGTATGAACCTTCTAGATGCTTCGCCTAGGGATCACCCAAGAAATCAATGAAATGCTTATCTTTGAGTAATGGGGGACCCACAATGAAATATGGTTTACAATGCTTAAAAGGCTAGTTGAAGGATAAGAGGTCTCATCATGATTCAATCTATCATGTCCATGAATATCTAGTGGTATGACATTACCATCATCTGGTCACTAAACCAAGGTAATGGCTCTCAGTTGCATGGTTGAGAGAAAGGGGTTCTCATCACAAGTCATCCTTCCCATCTCCATTAGGTGTTTGTGGGTTACATTTCCATTATTTGGACACCACCCCAGGGTATTGGCCTTCAACCTTCCCTTAAAATTATGAAAGAATAAAAGAATGGAAAAGAATGGGCTTGGAAAAAGTGCATTGCGGGTGAAGGTACCACACACCCTCTACAAAGGCACCCATGAATGAGACACTACGACCTCTTGTATGTCATGAGCCCTATTCCCATTGAGTCTTGACCCCAACCATCTCACCCACTTTACATGGCTTAGAGAGGGATCTCTTGGAAACTTTCCTTGACCTAGGGAAACATCTACCCAATAGGACATCTCGTCAACCCTCCCATATTCAGGCTTGACAAGTCGCATAGTGCCTTTGAGAAATTAATTGTTTTATATAGTGATATTTGATGCACATGCTTAGGTGGATCATTTATTGATTGGATTCACTTATCATGATGTTATGAATTGAGATCCTTGGAGGGCATGCTTATTTGTCTTTGCAGGACATAGTTAGTGGACAGTATTGGAAGAACAAACCTAGCTTGGGCTTCCATGGGTATTGAAGCCCATAGGTGGATTTCAAGGGCCCACATGCCAGATGAGAAATATCAAACTTGAAATGCCTTGCATATGACTTCGACGATGTATCCTAGCCCTCGCATGCCAAATTTTTTTCCTATGAGAGGCAAAATGTCTCATTTTTTAGCATGACGTCACCTAGGAGGGTTAGGGCATGGTGGTGAGGTGACATGCAATGGCACATGGAAATTTTTAGGGAATCATGAATGAAATGGTATTACTTCTTGATATATGGCTTTGGGAAGCCCCTACACATTCTTCCATCACCAACAACCTCCTCTTTGTGCCAAAATTTCCCCTAAAGGGGTGACGTCCATATGAATTAGGGTTTTTTTGATGTGCAAAAGTGAAATTTTAATGAATTGTTTAATATTACTTTGTTAAGTGGGAAAGATTAGGGTTTTTGACCCCTATTATTTTGGTTTACCCCTAAATATGTGGACAAGTCACCTCGGTGACATTTTGTATAAATAAGAGATCATAAGATCTCATTTTAAGATAACTCTCTCTCTTGTGAGAAGTATTGGTCTGAAATTTTTGTTACCTTTGGAAAATTTGTCTCTCTTGGATCTTGTTTATGTTTATCTCTTGATATTATGGTTGATGGAAGTGATGCACTAGCCTTGGAAGGCTTATCTCTTGCTATTTTGGTGGATTATCTTAACATTTTATCTTGATTTGGTATGGTATTTACTTTCATGCTATCATTTGTTTCAATTAAAGGTTATTGTGATAGGATCTAGGTGGGAAATATAAGCGCATACACCCCCACCATAGTCTTCATCATTTTATGCTTCATGTTATTGGTTAAACAAGGGTTTGCTACGAGAAGTATAAGGGCATACACCCTCTTAGCTTAAACACTAGCTAGAGAAACTTGCCTTGGGGAGTAAGAGGGATAACACCCCCAAGGAGGTATATTCTCTAGATATTTCTTTGCATGACCCCATTAACCCAAATATTAAGAGCACTAGTCATTTATTATTGCATTGGAGATATAAAATTGTTGCCTTGGTAAACATGAGTTTTGCAGATAATAAGTCTATCTCTTCTGAAATTTTTTCCTTGAGCCTTTGGATTTCTTGCCTCATTGAGGAATCCTCTTTCTCCTAATAATTATTTTTTGTACTAATTTGTTTCATATAGCCATAAGGCTACAGAAAACCCTAACCCTAAGAAACTCCCCAAACTTCACTCACCTAATCTACTCATTAGGGCGCACTTTTTAGGCTAATTTGGGGAAAATTTTTATGGTTGGTTTTGTTGTTGTACATATTTGAATTATCGATCCATATGGATGATAATTAACTGCAGAAAATCATTTCATAACATCCCTCTTACTCGCTCTCGAAGTACTTCATAATTCATAGTCAATTGCTAGTTTTGCTTTGACATTGGTTAACTAGTCTTATGTTCACCTTATGCTTATTTAGATATCTTATTTTGATGATATAAATTAGTTAATAATTTTTGTTATTAGGGGCAACATGCTTCACTTTCTTGTCTAATTAATTATATGTCAAGATATGCTTGTTTTTCTTCTGTCTCGGGTAGGTATTCACACTTGGTGGGTCACTAAATCTACTTGGAAACCCTTGGACCTTCCCAAGACTTATTTCCAATCCTTTCATACCATTTAGAATTGACCTCTAGGGAATTAATTTGTGTCTCTGTCCATCTTCATCTCATTCCCCCTAGGGTCACCGAGATTCCCCCCTTGAGGTGACTACTTCACCTCTAAAGAGATGGGGACACCTACCTAAGGTGACAGTGGGTAGGTGACCTCTTAGTTGTCTCCATTTATTTATTCAGTCGGGCATTTCCCAAACTAGAACTTGTGCGATAACAGGGACAAACCTCAATCGTGGATTCCAAGAGATCTTCACTATATGGAAAAACCACACTCTTGAAGGAATACATGTCGAGGGCCACAATAGGGGTAGGGAGATCAGGATCTAATATCCCTATTGAAGATATCACCATGTCAGCTACTTGATCTAAATCAAAATAAGGGAGATATTCCTTCTCATTTGGAGTTGAAAACACGGCATAGGTTGCCACATAATTGACATGTGGCAGGGCGGACGTCGCTGGAATATAATTACCGTTTAGGGAAGTCGGGTGGTTGACAGTCATATGAGGGACAATGAATGAAAGTTGTTCTATAGTTACTATGTTTCTATTATGAGGGAAACATATCACTCGAAAGAGGGTGGACACAAGAGCCTTCATAACATAAACATAGTCTCGCCTGAAGAGAAAATTTAAATCCAAGGGGTCGTGGACTACCATCACATCAATATAGACATTTTTCCCTCATAAAGTAACAGAAAACCGAGGAGGGATTCCTAAAGGTTGACTAGCGCTTCTGTTAAAATCCAACAGATTCTGAGTCACTGGCACAAGCTGAGGAGAACCTAAAGCTTGCCAAGCAATGGAGGATAAAATACTAATTGATGCACCTTCATCGACAATAGTCTAAGGAACATCCCAACCACAAACCTAAACAATGATTTGGAAAGGTATGTAGGAAGGGAGATGAGGTTCCAACAATGCACCCCAATCTAAAAGAATGGCCTAATTACTCGGAGGGGGTTCCATTCGAACGGGTGAAGTGCCCCCTGGTCCAGAAGAATATGTAGAAAAAAGAAATACCTTAGAGACATCCTCACTCTTTCTAGGAGGACTGGGATTCACTAAGGGTGGTATTAGATCAACCACTTTAACTTCACTCTTCACGGGGAGAGTGGGATTGATCGAAGGTGAAATTGAATCGATCACTTGATTGACTGGCTCAACTGATGATGGAACCAGATGGATTACCTAATCAACCAAATTGACCGATGATGGAACCGAATTGACCAGTTCATCAACCAATGGTGGGTTGAAATATGGAAGTTTTTGTTTGACATCAGCAATCTTTTCCAATAGATATGAAGCCTCATCCATACGAGGGAAAAGGTAATTGTGGTGCATTTCCTTACATAACAAGCAAGGAAAATTGACTTTACCCTTCTTACTTCTAACCTGATTATCACTAGTTGATGGTTTGTCACCATCATGAACTACACCAGCTGACGATGTGGGTTGAGAACCCTCAGACCACACTTCTACAACCTTGGGAATACCAGGGAAATCCTTAAAAAGATGGTTACTCTTACAAAGCCTGCAAGGGAATTTGAGCTTGTGATGTATCTTTATAGACTTGTCGACATTATCAACACTCTTAGCATGATGAATAGTATTTGGTTGGTCACTTCCCACATGTCCTGCAGTGGTTGGAATTTTTCCCCCTATCTTATTTTTCTTCTTCTTAGTCTTCCTTTTCTTCTTTTTATCCACCTGGTTACTAGCTATAGAGATTTCACTAGACGAAGAGGAAGAACGGGAAGAAGACCATATGGGCAAAGAAGGAAGAGGATCGACATGAGGTTGATAGTCCTAGGGTGGAGTAGTTGCATACAAAGCACTAGGATAATTTACGTTCACCAGAGTGGAAAACAACCAGACTGGTAACCCATTAGTGAGTCAAGGAAGAGTCAAAGTAGCGATATAAGGAGGACCAATGTGTCCCACAAAAGGAGAAACAAATGTTATCCCTGGAAAATGGGTTCCTTCGCTGGTAGTTCTAGGAACTAACACCATAGACAYAGACTCAACTAATGGTTGTTCTAGGGTAAACAAAYAGCACACGTTAAAAAAACTAGGAAGCAAACCAAACACACAAACCTTTTCACAGTGAACGCGCTAGTTGGTGATGAAATCTAACGTCGCAGGATTAATATGAAAATGGGGTTGATATAGAGMAGGTGGATSAATTACGTCGGCGACCTACTTAACAGACTTACACATTGGTGCAAGTTTCCTCACTATCTATCTATGGGTTACCCTCCAAGGAGCCCGAGTGAGTTTGACCAACGTCTGACCCGGGTACAACAAAGACTCACCTTTATCGTCACCTTGTGTATGAACCCTAAAGATAAAGTCCTCCAAGGTTACCAAATTGCAATTAGCCTTCAGGAAGGTACAGTCGATATTCAGGATCGAACGTATGGGCAGGATATCAAATATAAAATTCTTCTAGAGGACTAAAGAAAAGAGGACCGGTAAACTCCAGAGGACCTTGAACAGATTCAAGATTCATGAAGCACTGAGACCTGACGAAACTAATGACACTTCAAGAAGAACCCATAGTATACTATCTTTCCACTACGTTTTGTTAAGCTTCGGAGGGGTAATCTTTGTTTCCCTCTCGCACGCAACCTCATGTTTAACCCCTGTGTGAGAGGGGGGTCCCAGTTATTCTTATATCAATATTGGATTTTCTCTCCCTATTGCAATATTCTAAGTTTGTTTATGGCTTTGGAAAGTTATTCTCAACACCTATTCCAAATCCCTACACTTAAGCTAATGTAGGTTTGCAGAGCCCTCGAAAGAAATTTTTCTAGATAGATTTTATTTAGTGCTTTGATTTTTAGGTTGTTCTTTACTCAAGGGTATGGAAGTGAAACTGATGATATTTGTGACTTTGACTCTAAAGGATTGAAACATAATGATATGAAAAAAAAATTGTTCAATGAACTCTATCTATGGAAAGGATAAGAGTCTTTTTCTATTCCCAAATGCATAAACCCAATGCAGTTTACCAAATGCAAACTACGAACATGTACCACCCAAAACTTTGAAGGCAAACAATTTCTATTTGTTTGATTATAAATGCAATGAACCCAAATCAAATGCAAGTTCTTTCTACTTCCTTACTTTTAATGCAAGAATCCAATGCAAATACAAAGACATATGAAGTAAAAATATCGAACAAAAAAATGCACTCAAAACTAACGAGAATTGAGAGAAACTAAGTATGAAATAACTTACTCAATCAAGAACTCAAAAAGACTACAAGAAAGCACAATGTCATAATTCCTCCAACCAAAACCCAAACAATGAAAAGATAAAGAGATAATCACTCGACAATCCTTAAAAATGAGCAGCAAGAAACAAGTATTCAAGACTAGGTTGTGGTAAACAATAGAGTCTCAATCATTCAAAAAGTGAGATATTCCAAGGAAGATTGAAAAGAAACTCAAGACCAATCAAACCTTTACAAACTTCTTCCAATCAATCAGATAATTGAAAACATCATGAGATAAAGACCAAACTAGTTGAAACCAAGGTGAACCAATCTCACAAATTAGAAGAGGTTTGCAAGCTCAACAAAGATAAAAATGAGTGATAAGTATCAAATCCTCAATCAAACAAAGTCAAAAAACAATTGGAAGACTTCTGAGTTAAAAATCCACTTCAGCAGACCTAGCATATCAAGGCAAAAACCTTGATTTTTGTCAAAAGGAGAGAATGGTGCTCTTGTCCTTAAGAGACAAAGTGTCAGTTAGGATAATGGATCCCTTTGGTCAACTACAGGGGAGCGCCAATTAGGAGAATGGTGCCTTGGTGACAACTACAAGGGAGGGCCAGTTCTGGAAAAGTTCAAAAAATGGCTCAAAAACACTAAAAGCTCAAAAAAATCGAATCAGTGACTTTGTAATCTCTTCAATAAAGAAGAAGGTGGGGGAAATAGACCATAAACAAGCATAAAACAAGAAATGTATAATCACAAGTAAGGGATTCAAGATGAAACAGAGGAAAAACTAGTTAAAGTTTTTCCCGAGTGGAGTCGCCATTTTTCTGTTGTGAGAAACCTTACCTTGTGGACATGTTAAGCTCCCATTTGGACCAAGACTCAATCAATAAAGCAAGAGAGAAGTAGAATTTTGCGTACCTAATTGTGATGTTCGTCCTCATTGTTCCAATCCCTAGGCTTGATCTCCAAGCTCCTAAACACAAGAGAAGTCCTGCAAAGACTAGCAAAGGAACTCTTCCTCCTACTCTAGATGATTATATAAAGCATATCTATCTATGAATATTGAAAATACAATAGACAAGAAAATGTAGAACACATGAAATTGAAGGGTATAGGCCAAGTTGATATTAATTGGAAAGACAAAGAAGGCACTTACAAATCATGATGGATGATGCAGTCACTTCTCCAAGCTCTCCTCGTCCATCCCTTGCATGAATCTTGACATAAAAATGTTGATGCTTCCTCCAGAATCAAAGTTTGATACCTTTATTGTTCCCCCTTCACCTTGGAAATACCTTCAATATATAGGCTTGAGACAACCACCATGAGAAAATGAGGGAAATAGTTGGGGATATGGCTCCTTAAGTTGGAATTATATCCTAATATAGAGCCCATAGGGTAGGATTCGACCACAATAACCCTCATCCATCAAGAGTTAGCCCTTAGGAAAAGGTTCAAAATCCCCCATTTCTCTCTAACAATATTGGTGCCCCTTCCTAGTGATAGACAGAGCGCCATGGCACCCTCTTAACAAATCTATAGGAGCGTCGGTGCCCCCCAGTATGGGTAGGGGAGCACCATTCTTCTAAAATGCTAAAAAATTGTCAAAATTGCCAAGGAAAAGGTATGTTTTGACTGTAAAATGATGGGGCTTCTTCTTCAAACATGACTTAGGGATTGTGAAAACTATTTTTATTGTTTCAAGGGGTTGTGACACTTAGAAAAATGAATGTGAGACTTGGTAATGTGCATAGGTCACTTGTAACAATGCATGTGACACTTAACAAGGTGCATGCATCACTTTGCGACACTTAGGGTGTGAAACTCAAGTGTGACATTTTAGTGTGTAACAGTCCCACCGTTTGGAATAAGTCTCAACCTCTCCTCTACTGGCATTCCAAAAATAAAGTAGAACAATCACTATCACATTTTTTTCATTCATCACCAATAATTAGTCCACCAATGTGCTCTATCGCCAAGGCGGAATCTCCCCCATGTGTCCTAACGTAACATCCGTGAAGTCCCTCCCTATGATAATCTCTCGTATATGCCCATAAGAGATGAAGTCTCCAAGGCCCCAAACTATCATGTATGAAGTGAAGCACCCTCTACTCATCATATTGATCTATATGGTGTTATCACATGAATCTTCCTGATTACCCCTGGTAATCCAAGTGATCATAATCTACTAAAATGTGACCAAATCCTTAGGATATCGCTCCTCCAAGAGACCAATCCTATGTAATCCAATATTAAACTCTGGAGAACTCAAACGGGCAATCCCACCTATGTCAGTTTTGGTCCTTTCAACAACTGCAATTCCAAGGTCCCTTTCTAGCCTTAGAGGGGAATCCTCATGTTGATGATGCATCCCTCCAATCACAATATTTTTACCACCATTCTTAGACTATGCTCTCCTCTCTTGGAACCATCTATCATGGACCACAGTTAGCCAAGACACATCATTGAAGTCAACACCTATCAATCCACGACTATCCTCGATCCTGCGTATCGTGAGGGAAAAGAAAAACTCCACAACTCCTCTCACAACATTCCCACAATGATGTAGACCAGTCATTGCCTCAACTTTTTCGATCATCAACCTCATCTGAAACAATCCATCACTCAAATGAATTTCAAGATCCCACCTCAACATTGAAATTCCACCACTTCCAATGTCTTTCGACTACTATTGTGCCCCACCAATAACCATCAGAGTTCAAATGAGACAAAACCTCGATGTACAATCTTTGTAGCAGATAATGACATCCAATACTCCTCCAATTGCAATCTCTATGAACTGATCTCAATAAGTATGGATCCCATCATGTGCACTCAACACACTAATCACAGAGTCCAAATGGATGAACGTTATCACGGCCACAATTCCCCCTATCTCATCCCACTAACTCCGTCAATCCTCTCCTATATTGATGTATATAATGAGGGCATCAAATAACAACAACATGTGCCTCCACTACTGTGTGAAGAATTGGAAGGTGACTAGTGTGTTGTACAACCCCAAGGGCTTGACCAATAACTCATGATGATACACGGAAACAGACATGTGAGTGCCCTGCTCCCTAGCCTAAGCATGATGATATCCCAGATGAAAATCAATCATTGAGGGATACATTGATCGTTGAGGCTCACCCATCCACTCATCGATCCTAGGTAACCTCAACCCAATGGTACACACAATGACTCTGTCAGGACATATCTGTGGAGGAAACACTCCAAAAAAAAAATTTGCACCACCATGTGCCAATGTATAATCTCGTATAATATGACATACTCATGTGTCCATTTGTATCATTCTATGCCCTGTATGTGTTATTGAATCCAACACTCTATTAATGATGACTAAACCTATACCCCAAAGTGTCTCCATGCCTATCGTGTACCTATCTACCCAATTGATGGATGCATATGCTTCCTCGCGGGTTGGTCCACAAGGAAGGTGCTCAACCATGTCCTTCCTAGATAAACTCTAACCCTCTAATGAGCTCTCCAACATAAAGGGCTCTTGACCCCCACAAAGCCAAATCAGAGTGTAATCAAACTCTCCTTAAGTACCTGCAACTCGAAATGCTCCTCATCTGGACTCATCATAAGAGGCTCCTCCCTCACATCATGCATGACACTCACACCCTCATGTGTCACGGCTACCATATATGATGGAATCCTAGTTGTAAGTGGTGAAGAGAGTGTCACGCTTAGCTAATAATGTATCTCCTCTACCTTGCTTTCCTTGTCCTCAAAAAAATTGAGAACAAGGTCCCTTTCCATAAACAACTACAAGTAGTCTGACTTCATTTACTCTAATGCATCATTGATGAGGTGCAAGTGAGCACCAATGACTCCACTTTCCACTCCATTATGTCTCTCCTCTATCTAAGCTCCCTACATAAGATCCTCAATGAATCAATGAGCTCCATCAGTCCTGGACCTGTGTGATCTAAACCTCGGTCACCAAAAAGAAATCCTATAGATCACGCCACGCTAGAAGCCTCTGTCCAACCACATTCAAATGGTCTAAGTCATCATGTGTAAGGTTGTTCCCCTCATCAACATCACCTAATGCACTAGGTGATACCATGCTACGATGGGACTCATGTTTCACATCATCCTCACATAAGGTTTTTGGTTGTTTGTCACCTCCAAGTTCTGCTCCTACTCTAGTACCCTCCATGCATGGTTCCTGGATAGAAGGCTCCATGTCCCCCAACAGTCTATCAAACACCCATCCTCCATCATATGTGGGTACCATCACATCCTCATCATCATAGGAATCGTAAATAGGGTATGGTGTTGAATGATCATCATAGTTAGGTGCTAACACACCCTCATCATCATAAACATCCTCAACACAAGTACCATCAATATTTCTAACATGGGTGTTGGTGTCATGGTCCTCAAATTCATAATAAGTGGGACAACATGTTACCCCCTCATCATCGGTACTAGTGACAAATCTCGCCAAATACTAGTGTTGACGGCCTCATCATAGACCACTACTTGTTCCTCCTCTACGCACACCTCCTCATCATGGCTAGTTGCATTCTCCTCCACATGGATATGTGCTTGCGCCTCCAACAAGTCCACATGCTCATCCTACTCACCTTTTCTCCACTTCTGCTCTATACTTTTCAAGAGTTCCTTGTTCCAATATATGTCCTCAAATTTGATGGTGCAATAGCCTTCTAGTGACATGGAAACTTGTAATTCCTCACCCAACGCTTAATATTCCATATAATAAGTGATGATTTCAATATCCTTTCTAAACTATTATGAGCTTGTTGCTAGATCCATCCTACTTTATTGAAGACGATGTGATATTTTAGCCATGAGTTTTTGTTGAGACTTCATTTTACTTTCCTAGGAATGTTGTCCTTATCATCAATTCCCCGTTGCATATTTTTCCTTCACCAAATTCCCCACAAGATAGCAACATCACTAGCTATGGTACCACTATGATATCCCCCACTACAACAGTAACAAATTTCTACCTTTCTGTTGTAGGTTTCTGTTGGTTCTCTAGCTCGGGGATTTTGTCGAACAGTTGGCAGGCCTGTCAAATATTTGTTGTATGAATCCCTTATTGTTTTTTGTAAATTATTTATGTTGCAAGGGTTATGGAAAACACCTCGTAAACTCCCCCAACACCAATCTAATCAACCCTTGATGCTATCATCTTGTTTTGGATGGATGTTTGGTTGTATTTTTATGTATTTTGTTGAGTTGGGAGATTTTACAAACCATTTGCAAGATTTCCAAACACACTCGATAAAAGATGCATATAACAACAAACAAATAAACTAAAAATGATTTTAAATAACAACAGGAAATAGGACCATTGAATCTTCTTTATTAACCATAAAACTTGACTAATACACCATGTAAAAACTCACAGATAAGTTTTGTACAATAGTGATCTTTGATGATAATGCTAGCTGGAAAGAAGACAAAAATGGTTGTGACTGTAGAAGCACCCAAACCTCTACAAATCAACTGCTATAATGATCTCTTCTCTAGATCCCTGCTACCCAACAAAAAATTTGGTATTCTTGAAGGTGATTTGACTCCTTCACAACCAAAAATCAATCCAAATCTGAAGTGACTCACCCATCAAAGGAATCTTCCCAAAAAGGAGGATATTCAAACCTCTAAGGATGATAAAGTCACTCCAAGATGATTTTTCCCCTTCTGCAAGTAAACTCGGTCTCTCACTAAGCATCGTGACCCCCCTTAACTTAGAAAATCAATCTTCTCATCAAATAAAATCACCCCTGCAAGAATGAATTCGCCATACTCTCTACCAATTTTCCCTCCTCATCAAAATGTACCTTCCTCCAACATCACACAACAACAAATGAAAAATGGTTGTTCTTATAAACACACAACTCCAAAAAACCTGAATAAAATCTTTAGCACATAAACTCCAATGAAGAACCTAGACGATTCTTCCTCAAGGTTGGTTAGGGTGGAGCTCTCACCACCGAAACCAAGCTTGATAAGCTAGGGTGGAATCTTTCACCACCGAAACTAATCCCATATAGGGTTTACTCCAAACCCCCAAAGGCTCCCAAAGATCTCCAAACCAATAGGTAAAATGATCATCAACATAATGAGAGAATATAAGCCCATATCTCTCTTTTATACCCTCTTTCATCTTTTTCCCCTAAAGTGACTTTTAATTCATCTTTAATATTTCCTCATAAAATCACTTTATTAATTTAATGAACCTTTTTTCTCCAAAAACTGATTAATTCTCCTTTATGACTTCTACAGCCACTCAAAGTCACTTTTCATCATCCTATCCTATAGATATTTTTTCCCCAGTTTCGACGAGCTATTACACTAAGGTATTTCTCCAAGAAACAAGATGCAAATAGTACCTTTACTATAATTTATAAAATATGTCCAATAATAACCTTGTTTTACGAGAATCGTCGGAATGCAATGGAACTAGGAACAAGTTGTGCGGAAATGATCATGATGATTAATAATGGTAAATAAACTAAGATGGGCCCCATAGAAAAAGTTGTGTGGAAATGATCTTGATGATGAATAATGGTAAATAAACTAAGATGGACCACATAAAACTCCTCCAAATCTTTTGGGCTCAATAATGACCTAGTCTAACCCCTCTAACCTAGATTACTCAACCCTCTTGAAGTAACTATAACCACATAATAAGGGAATCCAAAAATGGGGACATGACACAATAAATAAAAATAAAAAGTTCAAATAAATATATACTTACTTTGATGGAACTCCTAGGGACAATTCCAACAAAATAACTTCGTGCAACATCTACACTTGTGGTGTTGGCATTACCAATTTTGATGGCTTTCCCCACCTTAACTAGTGCAACTATCATGGCCTTCACCTATTCCACTGCATCCTTTAGTTTTATAATCATATAAACTTATATTAATCATTCTTTTACATTTTCCTTGAAATTAGTGTCAATATAGGAAGGACATGGAAATTCTAAAAGACTCATTTTCTGGAGCCTGGTCAGAATTAAGGAAAATTTTAATCATCAATACTTATCTAAAAGTATAGAAACCTTTGTCAATTTTGCTAATTCTTAAAATACTATTATAAAATGTTGGGTGATATTTTTTAACAGAAGATTCATAAAGTTTGTATTAGAGTAAAAAATCGTGAAACCATTTCATCGAAAGTGTATAGATCAAAATGTATTATTTTTCTCTATTACTTTAAATTTAATTGAATAAATTTCATATATTATAATAGTTGGATAATACAAATTAATAAAATCTTTATAAAAATTAAATATTAATAAAATATAATAATTGTGATTTTAGTAAACAATTATATTATAACTTTGTCTTGCATCTTTGAATAATATAAATTTAAAAAATAACATTATTATTACTGGTGGGTGTTCTATATGCCCTAAAAAACACTAAAAAACATCAAATAAATTGTCAACCCGAGGTAAGTAAACTTAGAGTTGTAACACTATATGTGCCAAGGCAGAAAGGTTGGAGGTAGTATAGTCTAACTAAGGAAATGGGCTATTTAAGGGCTAATCTATTCAAGCAAAGACTATTAATGATCAAACACTGCTAAGAAACTTAAACTATTTACCCTAAGTAACTTTTGAACAAAGGATCGATGGATAGTCCTAAGAAAGCAAATGAAAACCCTACTTGAAGCAAATTAACTTAATTATTATAATGAGCAAAAGCAAACTATCTATTTAATCTACCTAATAAGCAATAACAACAGCAAACTAATTTAATTAACCTACTCAAATGCAATAAGTAGCAACAATTAAGCAAATGAACAAGCAAGCAACTATCCTATTAAATCAAGTAAACAAGCAAGCAATCAACTAACTAACCTATGGTAACTTCTACAGCAACTAAACTAATCAAAATTACTCAATAAGCAACTAATCAAACTAATAAGCAAGTGAACTCTATTCTTAAGTTAAACTTCATAATTACTTCTAATTTATGAAAGGAAATCTTAATCTACTAAATCCAAAGCATCGTGACAATAAACATAATCAACAACTACTCTTTAATCTACAATAAGAAACTATTCTTTAATCTACCAAAGTAAGAAGATCATTCTCTAATCTACAAAAACAAGGAAACTATCCTCTAATCTATAAAAGCAAGAAAACTGAAATATAGTGTTGATGGTTATGTCTCCGGTGTCTTATGATATCACGATGGAATTTAACAATTAATGATAACTCAAGAGGGATAAACTCAATATTAACTTTTATAGCAAAGTGGAAGGTGTGAATCAGGCAATCTAATGAGAACTTAGCCATTATATAATAAACATCAACTACCCTTCAAATCCATGTGATTCTTCAATTTATGCACTAGTCATCAACAATATGAAAACACTATTCTATTTAATTCAATTGCATTCTATGCTAATGTAAGCAAATTCATACTACTTATAGATTCATAACTAAAAACTAAACTCAATAATCAAACTTTGAATTAAAATTGCAACCCAGATCTAGAATGGAAATTACATAAAGTAAATTAAACTAATCCTATTTTAATCAAATTAAATTGCAAAGGGAAATACTCTTAAAAATATGACTCAAATCCCATTTCTATTTCAGCATATAACGAGATAAGCAAACTAAGAACTAACTAAGAAAACTAGATAAGAAAATTAAAAACTAAATTCAAAGCTAACAACTAACCATCCATCGAAACCTTGCCAAAGAAACCATTAACTAAATACCTTGTTTTAACTATGTTTTAAATTCTATTTCAGCATATAGAAAATCTAACTACCATCTAATTACACGCAGAGGTTAGTGTCTAAGCTTGCAAGCTCTCTCCTATCAATTAAAATGACATGTTATAATTACACTATCCTTCATAATAACCTACAAGAGAAATTGAAGCAATTAAACTTATGAACAGCGATTTACACAGTAAATAAACATAATAAAACTCATGTATAGGAAATAAAAGAAATGATGATTACACTATTTGAATTCACAAGATAATTGACTGAATATTCACCCAGACCACTGGTGGGCCCCCGAGCAGGTCGTGGCTACTCCTCAACGATGGATCACGAGCTCAAGGAACACGATTTCAGCATTTAAAATTAAAAACACAGTTTTACACAAAATGTCTTGAAATAGCAAAAACAGTGTTAGCTTCACAATTCTGATCTTAAACTATCCTTAGCTATTTGTCTGACCACTATTGTGGTATTTATAGAGTTTACAAGCTGATAGGTTGACCACTGGAAGGGACGACCTCCTCTAAAAATAGTAAATTACTATTAATGTGTCTTAACCACCGGTGGCTTCTAGAAACAAAGCGAGCCAATAAACGCCCAGCATAAAAACCCAATCCAAGTTGTCAGAATCTCAATAGTTGGAGGCCACAAGAAAAAGGAAAACCCATGTCGCTGATTTTCCCATCATTGGTCTTCGATATGATAATCGCCAACTTGCCCACGGTTTTAGTGCAGGACGGAGTGTCGGATGGAGTGTTGAATGGATCAGTGCCGGATGCAATGTTGGATGGAGTATCAGACGGAGTGTCGGATGCAAAAATGACCTACAATTTTGCCATGTGACACATAGATCATGAATTAGCTTCTTGGAATCATTAAAACATGCTAAATTACATTTAAAACCATCATAAAACATCAATCATACGTACCTTCTATGAGCCACGATGATTTAATACAAAAATCCTTCAAAACTTCTTCAAAATAGGAAAATGCACATACAATATTGGCCAAAACGGATCTAATCATCATCATTAAATTAACCATATCACAAGCCCAACATTACCCCCACACCTAAGATTTTGCAAGTCCCACTACAAACAAAAAGGAATTGCCCCACATGACTAATCTTCCTGGGAAGGATTAGCTTTAGAAGCTTCTCCCTCTTGCCGTGAAGATTTTGTCATGTACCTCTTATGTTGCTTCAATTGTGCCCTGAAGTTGTAGTTGCTTTTGGTCATTTCATCAACCAATCGTTGAAGGGAATTCACCTTCGCTTGAAGTACTGCATTGTCAGGGTGAATATGCTCATCCAAAGTCTTCCTCTCTTCCAATTGTTGGAGCAGTTGATCATTTTTTTGTTGTAGATTTTCAACGATTGGAGCAAGATCAGATATCTCAGAGGAGGGATTAGATCCCTTAAAAGATGTAGAATGTCTATCAGTCTTAGGATCTGGAGTAGGCATCTGTGAAGTAGGAGTAGTGGGGGTTTGGTAAGGAGAAGTAGTTTCAGATTTTGTCTTTCTATGAGGCTTCAATTCTTCTACAGATACTTCCCTAAGTCTTTTGTGAGGGATTTCAAGATCGGAGGACACTTGGATAGGATCCGAAGTGGTTGGGGGTTTTGCATAAGGTTTTCTTCTTGGATTGTGGGTACTCTTTCGAAGAAATCCTCTATGAAATCAATTAGATCCTCTCCTATTTGTGGGGACTGTAGGAAAGTCTTGTTGAATTACTTCTTGTAGCTTTTTGGGTGTAGGGTCAAGAGATGTTGAAGGCATCGAAAGGTTAGCAATAGACTTCTTGGTCTTTTTGCCCGATGAGGCTACAGGAGTATCAACAAGCTTCTTGGATTTTTGTTTCGGTAAAGAAGTAGCTTGAGCAGGAGGGTTTGGAGTCCTCGGAGAATGGGGTTTGGATGGGGAAATAGTCCTTAGATCAAGTGTCTTTCTGGTAGTCTTGATTGTCAGGTGAGGGTTTGCAAATTGGTAAATGAACTCATCCCAAGTTTTCCCTTGTTTCTCCAATTAGGCTAAGACAAGTAGTTTGATAAGGCCGTGGTGAAAGAGGCTATTGTGGGGGTTAGTTACATTCTTCCTCACTTGGGAAGACATCTTCTCGAGACTCTTTATGAAGTAGAAGGGGAAATTCAATGGCTTATTGAACTGAAAGTGAGCTAATAATTGAAAGTGACAGGCTTTAAAGGTGGAATATCTACCTTCACATGTGATCAACCTGGTGATGACTATGAGAGGATTAATTAGCTCCTCTTTTATCCACTCCTTGGAGTATCCTTTAACTCCAGAGATGTTCTGAAATTCTGGTTTGAAAACCATGTTATAGTTTGATCGTGGCAACTGGTGGTTTTTAAACCATATATCCCCCACTCTTGGAAGCTTTGTCTCTGAGACCCCACGCGCACTGTCTTTCCATCAAAACCAAGGGCGAATTGCATTGAAATGCCATCGTCATGGCCCTGCAAGGGAGACAAAAATGGCCCCCAGCCTGCATGAAGAAACACTTCCCTACAGTGTGTGAATTCAGGGATGGCGAAGAGGTCAGCATAGGAGGAAGGCTCATACTATTTGCGTATCTTGACAGTGTGGAGAAGTGGACAGAGGCAAAATTCGATAGAGGATGGGTGCAATTGGGCAAGGGAAGGGCACGATTAAGCAGAGGTCGAGTGTAATTAAGCAGAGACCGAGCACAATGTGGAGAGAGGGGAACGAAATGAGACAGAGGTTGAGCATGTTTAAAATAGGGGTGAACAAGAATGAGCAAAGGGTGAGTGTGAGGAATAAATGGGATAACCAAATCGAGGGATCCCTCCTTTTTTTAGTGTGCGTAGGGTGTAACGGTTGAATTCATGTGCACATTAGTTGTCATGTGTGAGCGACGATTTTGAATTTGAAGGCATGTTGTGGGAGGTGATTGTAATGATGAAGAGGTTAGATCAATGTCCAAGTCTTTGACTTGGACATTTGATCATGAAAATGTCTAAGTTTACATCATTCAATCTTAATTGCCATGAACTAATTCAAATAAATGCCATTGATTCATGGTTACCTGAAATTGTGGATAGTTTTTGGTGTATATTTTCATATGGAACTTCGTTCGGCACCTCATACAGCACTCCATATGGTACCTTTGTGAGAAATGCATTTTTACCTCCTGTAATGGATAGCTTGCAGTCTTAGAATGATTTTTATAGTCACAGTGAATAGGAGCAGAGACAGTGTGTTCCATTATTATTTATTTTTCCACCATGCTTACTCAATCCACTCACATAAGACATGTAATCTCAATTCTGCAATGAACAGTATGTAACGAAAATAAACCAATAAAGTGGTATGTTAAGGATATGTGCAGCCATTTATAGCACACGGGGAATTAGCATTTCAAAAATAAAATGGTTGTTGATGTAATAGCTTGTATCATGAGAACGATACACATAAATTTTTACAAAGATTTACTTCTTCTAGGCAATGTTATCATTTGTCAACTCATGAAACCCCTCCCCCACACCTAAGTATTGTGATACCTCACAGTCAAAAATATAGGAAACTAGTCAATTCTCCCAATAGCTGAAGATTTAAAACTTATTAAGTGTAGAGATAAATTTCACAGATTGGTCTGACGAGATGGTTAGAAGATGGCCCCACCTATAGGATAAGAGATCCTATATATAGATAAGAAGAGGTAGGTGAGAGAGTTTCAAGATAGTCTCAAAGTTAGTTCCCAATGGAAAATTTATGGAGTTAATTAACCTTAGCTTAACCATACATACTTCGTGTCAGCTTTGTCTACAAGTAATGTTGTACATCAAGACAAGTTTAAATTTATTATTTATTTTTTGTCAGATTATCATCCTCGCTAGGTAGAATGCCCCGCTGCTAGAAAGCATGTTCAGTACCCCGGCAGGTTTACCTAGTCATAACACAATCCGGTACTCGCTGCCATCATACCTGTTCATTATCCTGGCGGGTTAGCCTCTTACAACCTCAGAGACTGGCCCTCCATCTTTTAATATTTTAGTATAAGATTGCTTTGTGCAAGAAGATGGGGAAACAACTCTGAAAACAACTTCTTCTTCTTCTTCTTCTTTTTAATTGGGGCGGTATTTGTGTTAGAGGATGAATTTTCGTTATATATTCCTCAGTGATTGTCCTGATGTAAGTGGTATTTAAGCAGACATATCCTATATAAATATATGATATAATCAAGTATTTTAGTGTGTAGTGGATGGTACCATTGGGAAAGAACAGAAAGGTATCTTTAGGCTCAACTCACTTTCTTCCTTTTCTATATGTTTCCATGGCTAAACGCTAATCAGACCTCCTTGTTACTCTTTAATAAAGATACTTTACTCACTTACTTAGGTTTCTTGGGAAAACTATACGAGAGACCTCTAAGCTTGATGGTTACGGTATCACTTCCTTATATAGTGATGAATATTTTCAAGAGCAACTTCTTTTTTTTAAATGCCTTAAGAAAAAGAGAAGATGAAAATCTTTGCAAAAATATGGCTAACTACAACAAGTCACTATTCATTTGATGCTTAGCAAACAAAAGGGTTCAAATATAGCAATTCTTTGAAGAAAAATCCTTCTTTTATATTTCCTTGAAACTGTCTACTCCTGGTGAGATAAATACCTACAGAAATATCTAGAATTGCTTATCAACAAAATTCAAATTTATTTACATATGTATAGTAGAAAATTCAGAAAACATTCAAGAACAAGGGGGGACTTCCCCATCTACTAAGGTCAATGTCTTGTCAGTTGACATGACCTGCAGAAAATCCTCTTTCGAAATGGGCTTGTGATCAAGTTTGAGTCAGTGTCCATTTACTACAAAGGAGACTTGTCCATCATCAATTGTTTTGATTTTCACAGCTCCAGTGTCATATACAGTGACTACCTCATAAGGACCCAACCATCGGGTGGTGAGTTTTTTTTGAAGGTTTTAAATCGGGAATCAAACAATAAAGCCCAATCACTAGGTTGGAAGTGTTTCTTCTTAATAAACTTGTCATGCCACTTGCTCCTCTGGTTTTGGACTAACATTGTTCATTTGATGGCATCTTGTCTGATCTCATACAACTCATTCAATTGTAGGGCTCATTGTTTCTGAGCCTCATCTAAGTTTAATCCCAATTCTGCGGCAATACAAAAGGTCCTTACTTGGAATTATATCAGCAGAATTACTTGTTTCCCATACACTAGCTCATAAGGGGTATGCCCAGTGGTGTTTCTCCAGGTGGTCTGATATGTCCACAAAGCCTTTGGAAGCCTATCAGCCCAATCCCGATGATGTAATTGAATAGTATTGGTTAAGATAGCTTCCATAACTTTGTTTGTAGATTCTATCTGACCATTAGCTTGTGGGTGGTATGGAGAAGATTTACAGTGTTTAATCCCATATTTCTTTGTTATCTCTCTCATCAGCTTGGAAGTGAATTGAGTGCCTTGGTCTGTAACAATTTCATGAGGGACACCGAAATGGGTAAAGATGTCTTCATAAATGAATTTGACAACAGATTTTCCTATAGCCCTAAATAGGTCTTTTGCCTCTACCCACTTGGTGACATAATCTGTATAAACCAAAATATCATTTTTCTTACGAGACATGGGTGAAATTGGTCCTACAAAGTCAAGGGCCCATTTCTCGAAAGGTTCTATCATAACTTGGGCACCCAAGGGCATTTCTCCAGCTGATGTAGGTCTTCCGATCCTTCAGAAACTATCACAACTCCTCACATACTTGGTAGCATCTTTGAAAATGCTAGGCCAATAGTAACATGAATGTAACACCTTATATGTTGTACGTTTGTCGTAAAAATGGCCACCACATGGTCCATCATCACAACTTCATAGTATTTCTGGTATCTCATCTTCTCGGACACATCTATGAATAATCAAATCAGGACCTGTACGAAAAAGGTAATGGCCAACCCAAGAGTAATTAGCACTTTGCGTGATAATTTACGCTTTTCATGAGGTGACAAATGAGATGGTAACTTCCTAGTATCCATATAGTTTTCCATATCCGCAAACCACAGGGTATTTACAAAGAGGGAAAAAAGTTGCTCATCTAGGAAACTATCATCTACAAGAATATCATCATCCTCATTTTTTATGCATGAAATAAAATCAGCTACCAAATTCTCCTTTCCAGGTCGATCAAGCACAGTGATATTAAACTCTTACAATAGCAGGAGCCACCTAGTCACTCGACCATTAGTTATGGGTTTATTCATGAAAAATCTAATGGCAGTATGATTTGTATGTAAAAATACTTCGTAACCTATAGTGTAATGACAAAACTTATTGATAGCATGAACTTCTGCCAAGAATTCCTTCTCGGTAACTATGTAGTTTAGCTCGGCAGGGGACAAGTTATTGCTCACAAAATAAATGGCATAGGACTGTTGGTCTTCTTTCTGCCCTAGTACCCCTCCTATTGCAGTGTCAGAGGCATCAGTAGATATGTGAAATGGGAGAGTCCAATTGGGCCCTCTAAGAACTGGTGCCAAAGACAACTTAGCTTTCAGGGTTTCAAAGGAATTTTGACACTGCTCAGTCCAAAAAAAATCGACATCCTTTATTAACAATCCAAACATAGGTGCGGCAATATTTGTAAAATTTTCAATAAACCGTCGGTAATATCTAGCATGTCCAAGAAAGATTCTCACCTCTTTCTGATTTTTGGGGGGCGGAAGTATGACGATGACATCAATCTTTTCAGGATGGACTTGTATCCCTTCAGATGAAACATGATGTCCTAGAACCACTCCTTCAGTTAACAACATTTGACATTTTTCATGACTTAGAGACAGGTTCATTTCTTGGCATCTGATAAGGACTTTTTCTAAGTTATCTAAGGCTTCCTGGTAAGTATTTCCATATACTGTGAAGTCATCCATGTAAACCTCCACACAATCATGAATAAGATCTGCAAATAACCCTAGTATTGTTTGTTGAAATGTGGCAGGAGAATTACACAATCCAAATGGTAAGACCCTATAGGCATAGGTGCCCCAAGGACAAGTAAAGGTTGTCTTGTCCTGATCCTCGGGTGCTATGAGAATTTTATTGTACCTATTATATCCATCTAAAAAGGAGAAATACTTCTTTACAGACAGGGTATCTAAAACTTGGTCAATGAAAGGAAGAGGAAAGTAATCCTTTAGAGTGTCTTTGTTGAGTTCTCGGAAATCAACACAAATTATCCATTTCCTAGTCACTTTCTTCGGGACTACTACAAGCAGGGATACCCACTTACTGTCAGAGATGGGATAAATAAATATGACATTTAATAACTTTTGGATCTCCTCCTTTACTATATCTTTGAGTGTTGGGTTCATCCTTCTCTGGGGTTGCCTAACAGGTGTTACTTCCCCCTAGGTATATATGTGATGGATGCATGTGTCAGGGTGTATACCCTTCATGTCATTGTATTCCCAGGTGAATGCTCCTGATTGTTCCTTAAGGATACTTACTAATTGTTTTTGTTGGTCTACATCTAGCCTGGAGTTTATGTGTAAAAATTTCCTTGGACTAATCTTGTAGGGCATAGTATAAGATGTGGCAGACTCGTCTATCTTGAAGATAAAAGTTGTCGAAGAAAAAATGGATGGGTCTAATTGTTCCTAAAATTATTCCCCAAACATATACTCAAATTGGGGAAAAGATTGTGGAAAATAAACACATGTGATAGCAAAAATAAACTGGTTTAGCACATTTTTCGTTGTGTGCTCCTGAAGTGCCCAGGCATGGTCACTTAGCAATACGAGTTCTTCCCAGTCCTCATTCTCATATGGACATTCAAGCCACCATAGATTCTCCATGATAGGTTGAGTTGGAGGTTATATGGTGAGCTTCTAGATAGAAAGTCCATTTGAGATGGTCATTTCTCCCTCTCTACAGCCAATAAATGCATTGGTCGTGGATAACCAAGGTCTTCCCAAAATAATGGGATGGCCTCTTGTAGGATCCTTTGAGTGGATGACCAGAAAGTCTAATGGGTACCCCATGAAGCTAAAGTGACTATGATATCATCCAAAATTCCTTCGGGTATAACCCTGGTCTTATCTGCTAATTCCAAAATGGTTGGGGTAGGCCTAAGAAGAGGTTTTAACTGTAATTTCTCCAAGGTAGTAGCAGTCATAACATTGATGGTTTCCCCTAGGTATATGAGAGTGTTTCCAATGGAGACCTCATTAATGGTTATGGTCACTACAAGGTTTCATGGGTTCCCATATTTTTCTAGCTTCGACTGCTCTGATATGTATTCAGTAAGTTATTCTATCAAATGTATTGTAAGAGGGTCCTTCTACTTCCTACTTGGCTTCTTAATACACAATTATTTGACTACCTTACTGTAGATTGGAATATCCTTAATGGCTTGTAGCAAGGGAATCTTGACACAATATTCTTCAATTCATTCAAGATGTCAAATTACGGTCGGGTGGTAGGTTTCTCGATTATTGTTCTTTCTGGATAAGGGGGGGCCTTCGTAATTTGTGAAGGTTCATTTTGGGGAAGATTGGGCTCTTGGTCCTTAGGAATAATAACATATTCCCACCTAGTGTTATACGTAGGTTGTTTGGGGGTTTCCTCGTCTTCTTCTTCCTGGATGACTACTGAAGGTCTATGTCTGTCCAGAAATTTTCCCAATCGTAGTTGAATCTCCTGTAGTGGAACAGGAGTAATAACATATGTCGGGAAGGCCTGCATCTCAACATTGTGAATAGGTTGAGTGGGCTTGTTATTGGGATTGGGCACTATTTATGCCGGTAATAGTGTTGGTCTTTGGGAGCTTTCATTATGATATTGTTGCGGTTGTTGTTGTGGAATGGGAGCTAAAGGTGGTGGAACAAAACCTGGAAGAATATGTGGAGTGTTCGGTGGAAACTGAGGGTAAGGATGGTTGGGCATAGGTACAGGTGGAGCTTGAGGGTTTCCTTGGTTATTCCCTCCTCTCCATCCTTGAAGCCAAGGATTTTGGTACTATGTAGACTAGTTTTTCCAACTTGGTGAGTTCCACTGTTGTGGTTGTTGATAATAGGGTGGAACTTGGGGTTGTAGATATGGGTATGTAGGTTGTTTCCCAGGCTGCCATAGCCTCCTAGGTGCATAAGAGGACTCCCCAGGATCCCCACTCCTATAGATGGCTGATAAATCGGGTAATTATGGATATTTCTTAGTTGAGCGGTCCTATGTGCAGAAGCCATAAACTAAAATGTTATATAATGGGCATTCCCTTGAGGAATGCTTCCTCCTGCATCTTGGGCAATATATGTTCATTGTTGAATTTTCCTCCTCCTGTTTCTTTTTAATCTTTATGGTGTCCAACTTGGAACCTATTGTACTTAAGATATATGTTTTAAAGTTCTCTAAAAGGTTTCATATCTCTTCTCTCATGATACCATCTGAACTAACTGGTTTTAAGTTTATACTGTAAGGATCCCGAACATTCTTTCATGTTTTAGCTTTACTCCTCGAGTAATTCTTACACATTTTCGGCAAATGGTTTATGGGAGATGTCACCTGATGCCATCAAGTTAAGCATATCTAGGTATTCTTCTGAAACCTCCTTAAGGAAAAGATCCCTAACTGCATCCTCTGGAAGGTCATGGTATTTTGATTTCTGATAGATATAAGCAAATTATTCCATATAATCCTCGAGATTCTCGTCTTCTAATTGTTGGATTTTGAAAATATCATTAAGAGACTCTTTGGTCTTGCAGTTGTATTGGTACTTTTTAAGAAAGATATCTTTCATGGCTTCCCAAGACCTAATACTGGATTCTCCCAACCCCATGAACCATCTTAGTGTAGAGTCCTTGAGGGTGGTAGGAAAGAGTTTTAGTTTTCGGGCATCTTGTAAGTAGTTGTAGCTTCTACACAAGATGTCGAACTCAAATAGGAAGGTATCTGGATCTTCACTGCTTTTACTGTAAAAGGTGGGCAGTTTTGAAAGAGGAATATTTTTCATATTGACATTTGGGGTGGTGTCCGAAATTGGAAACCCGAAAGTAGTTTCGGTCTAGTTTTCAGCTTCTTCTTCCTCCCTATGTCTTACATTGTTGTGATCCCCCTAATCATCCATACTGGTTTGGTTTCCAAAAGAGAGAATACTTAGGTGGTTTTATCTTTGAAGAGAACAAGGTATCCCAAGGTCCTTGTTTAGGGAAGATATCCCTCTGATGGGAAGGTCTTCCGACTGTTTGGTTGTTTGGGACTCTACTCGAGTCGGTTGAGGTTATTGGTGCCAAATTTTTTGTATCAATTTGAGAGATAATTATGTTGGTTGAACTTCCAAACAAAGTATTCACCTGTTCAAGGTCTATTATGTCCAAAATTAGGATCTTTTGATGGTGGTAAGAAAACAAAGTTTGCATTGTTTAGTTCTGCGGAAGGCTCGAGTGGTCTTGTCTCATGCCCCACTATTGTTGATGCTTCAATTTTATGTTCTATAGTGCTCCATGTCTTAGTCTCTTCAGAGACTGTTGTATCTCTTTGGATTGAGTTAGTCCCTGTCTTTCAGTATCGATTTACGGAGTTTATAAGTGGAATGTCCCTTCCCCCAAAAAGGTCAGAAGGAACCTTGGTTGAAAGGTCTTCTTTGGATTTAATGTATCTACCTTTTGAATCCCTAGGTTTGTTCATGAAAGCAAAAAAAAAAAAACTACTATTGGGTTTGTGGGAACCTTCTATAGCAGATGCGCAGGTTATTACCTCTCATCTTAAAGTTCCCCCGCCACCAATCTAATGCTAAGGTTTAGAAATGATCTATTTCCTAACTATTTCCTACCTTCAGACAACTCCTCGACAACGATGCCAAAAATGGTGGGTGTTCTATATGCACTAAAAAACACTAAAAACCCTCAATTAAATTGTCAACCCGGGGTAAGTAAACTTAGAGTTGTAGCACTATATGTGCCAAGGCAGAAAGGCTGAAGGTAGTATATTCTAACTAAGGAAATGGGATATTGAAGGGATAATCTATTCAAGCAAAGACTATTAATGATCAAACCCTACTAAGAAACTTAAACTATTTACCCTAAGTAACTTTTGAACAAAGGATCGATGGATAGTCCTAAGAAATCAAATGAAAACCCTACTTGAAGCAAATTAACTTAATCATTATAATGAGCAAAAGAAAACTATCTATTTAATCTACCTAATAAGCAATAACAACAACAAACTAATTTAATTAACCTACTCAAATGCATTAAGAAACAACAATTAAGCAAATGAACAAGCAAGCAACTATCCTATTAAAGCAAGTAAATAAGGAAGAAATCAACTAACTAACCTATGGTAACTTCTACAGCAACTAAACTAATCAAAATTACTCAATAAGCAACTGATCAAACTAATAAGCAAGTGAACTCTATTCTTAAGTTAAACTTCATAATTACTTCTAATTTATGAAAGGAAATCTTATTCTACTAAAGTCAAAGCATCATGACAATAAAAGTAATCAACAACTACTCTTTAATCTACAATAAGAAACTATTCTTTAATCTACCAAAGCAAGAAGACCATTCTCTAATCTACAAAAGCAAGGAAACTATCTGCTAATCTATAAAAGCAAGAAAACTCAAATATAGTGTTGATGGTTATGTCTATGGTGTCTTATGATATCACGATGGCATTTAACAATTAATGATAACTCAAGAGGGATAAACTCAATATTAACTTCTATAGCAAAGTGAAAGGTGTGAATCAGACAATCTAATGAGAACTTAGCCATTATAGAAGAAACATCAACTACCCTGCAAATCTATGTGATTCTTCAATTTATGCACTAGTCATCAACAATATGAAAACATTATTCAATTTAATTCAATTGCATTCTATGCTAATGTAAGAAAATTCATACTACTTAGAGATTCATAACTAAAAACTAAACTGAATAATAAAACTTTGAATTAAAATTACAACCTAGATCTAGAATGGAAATTACATAAAGTAAATTAAACTAATCCTATTTTAATCAAATTAAATTGCAAAGGGAAATACTCTTAAAAATATGACTCAAATCCTATTTCTATTTCAGCATATAACGAGATAAGCAAACTAAGAACTAACTGAGCAAACTAGATAAGCAAATTAAAAACTAATTCAAAGCTAACAACTAACCATCCATCGAAACCTTGCCAAAGAAACCATTAACTAAATACCATGTTTTAACTATGTTTTAAATTCTATTTCAGCATATAGAAAATCTAACTACCATCTAATTACACACAGGGGTTAGTGTCTAAGCTTGCAATCTCTCTCCTATCAATTAAAAAGACATGTTATAATTACACTATCCTTCATAATAACCTGCAAGAGAAACTGAAACATTTAAACTTATGAACAACAATTTACACAATAAATAAACATAATAAAACTCATGTATAGGAAATAAAAGAAATGACGATTACACTATGTGAATTCATAAGCTAATTGATTGAATATTCACCCAAACCATTGGTGGGCCCCCGAGTAGGTCGTGGCTACTCCTCAACGATGGATCACGAGCTCAAGCAACACAATTTCAGCATTTAAAATTAAAAACACAGTTTTACCCAAAATGTCTTAAAACAACAAAAACAGTGCTAGCTTCACAATTCTGAGTTTAAACTATCCTTAGCTATTTGTCCAATCATTGTTGTGGTATTTATAGAGTTTACAAGCTGAGAGGTCGACCACTGGAAGGGTCGACCTCCTCTAAAAATAGTAAATTACAATTAATGCATCTTAACCACCGATGGCTTCCAGAAACAAAGCGAGCCAATAAACGCCCAGCATAACAACCCAATACAAGTTGTCAGAAGCTTAGTAGCCGAACGCCATGAGCACAAGGAAAACCCATGTCGTCGATTTTCCCATCACTGGTCATCGATATGATAACTGCCAACTCGCCCACGGTTTTAGTGCAGGATGCATTGCAGGACAGTGTCGGATGGAGTACCAGATGCAGTGTCGGATGGAGTACCGGACGAAGTGTCGGATGCAAAAACAACCTGCGATTTTTCCCTCTGACACACAGATCATGAATTAGCTTCTTGGAATCATTAAAACATGTTGAATTACACTTAAAACCATCATAAAACATCAATCATACGTACCTTGTATGAGCCACGACGATTTAATACAAAAATCCTTCAAAACTTATTCAAAATAGGAAAATACACATACAATATTGGCCAAAAAGGATCTAATCATCATCATTAAATTAACCATATCTCGAGCCCAACAATTACATGATCATCATTATTATTAGTGAATAATTATGTTATAATGTTATTATTATTATATATGAAAAAGACATAAATATTCAAATTACAATCATTTCACTCATCATATTTAAGTAATTTTGTTTCTAAACACGTTTAATCTACATATTGTATCTTGTTGGACAACACACAATTCACCTTGAACAACATTTAAACATAATATGGCATTAAGGGTTATAACTTTTTGCAATCACAATCCAAATTAAACACTTTCATAAAAGTAAAGTTAAACATTATATGACAATTGTAAATTTAAATGAGTGATACGTATCAAATTTCACTTAAAAATAAAGAAATCATTAACAATGTTCATCATTAGCATACTCATAATACATTTTATAAATCAAATAACAACAACAACCACAACATTATATGAAAAATATAATATGCATGACCGATATACATATTAATATACATGTCAAACATACATCTCAACAAAATCTGCAATAAACATGTCATATATAGATCTCAAGTCAAATATAAAACAATCAATATAAATGTCAATTGGTACCACTACTAACTAGGTCCACCACTAGAGCTAGGTGCATCAATGTCTCTACTACCAAATATAAAGCCTCTATCAAGAAAAATTGTCTCATAAATAAATGTCGACAAAAGTGCACTATTAAATGTCTTTATATCAATATCATGAAGATGTGCAACAATACCCAATGTGAACATGGTGTCCAAAGCATCAAAATCTTGTGACACATGTGGAGGAGGAGGGAGATCGGTGGATGATGACACATGTGGACTAGGAGAAAGACAATGATCAGTGGATGGTGACATAAGTGGAGGATGAGGTTGAGGATCAAGAGAATATGGTGACGCATGTGGAGGAGAAGTAGGAGGAAGAGGAGGAGGAGGAGGATTGGACATGGATGCAAGTTCAAACAAATGTGGTGGGGAAGCAGCAGCAGCAAGAGGATGAAGGTTCAAACACATGATCGGTAGATGGTGTAGCCAACTCATGTGGAGGAGGAGGGGGGGCATGTGTTGGATTAGAGGATGTGGATGGCTCTGTTGATGAGCTAGATGTAGTGGGGTCATGAGAAACACCCCTTAACATCTTGATGAGGTTGGCAACACCAACAATATGATGCATCCACATCATCATGTCACGAGGTAAATTCCTCCATATAGTAGAGAGATTCTCTACCCATAATATGTCTCTAAAGGGTGCAGGTACCACTCCATGACTATTCATGACATGGCATAATTGATCCACCACCTTTAGTCGGACTCTCATATCCAGCCTATGTGGCATGTGGGGTCTTTGTACTACTGAAATTTGGTACTCTACCTCCTACATCACCTCATCCTCAAATTGGGGAGGTGCATCCCCAACATATGTGCCAATATCTGCAAAACAATAGATAATAATAATAAGATAATTGAATGTACAATGGATGTAGCTTGGGTGGTTGTTACCCTCCCCACCCAACATATGTTGTGCCCTTAAATGGGTCTATAAGATGATCTTGTTGTTGAGCCCCCAATATTCTGAAAATACTCGGCCTCCCTATGTTCTCTCACGGATTTCAGGGGGGTTTTCCGTGGACGTAGCGAGCACCAATAACCAATGTCGTGAACCACATGGAAAAAAAAAGATAATTGAAACAAATTGTTACAATAAATTACATGTGCATTAAATAAGACATAAAAACATGCAAATAGATTGATCAAAACATAACAATAATATCACCTCTCTCATTTGGTGTCTCCTTTGTTGTAAATCAGATGTTTTGACATGCTCTTCAATACATCCCAGTCTACGGGTACTCTGCAATATCAATGACATGATTGTCCTCGCTCGCAAATAAATCACATACCACACTACCGACTGGAGAAATGAGAAACTCGTATTGGACCCTCTTGGGCATCAACTACCCCCACATGTGCATATGCACATCAAACATAGGCCTAGGAAGAAATAAGGGTACTTATGTTTGCATGGCATGAACCCTCTCAAAAAATAATGTATATAACTCTAACACGAATGGGAAGGATCTCATCCCAGACAAAACAATGTGACAGTGATCTAATGCACGACAAAAATGTCTCAAAAACAAATCTGCCTACCTAATCAATCAGGGTATATTCAATAAACTATCTACATAATACAACATAGAGAAACTAATATGCTTCCCATCAGAGCTATATTGTGATAGTGTCAAGAGCATAAGACATAAGCACATAACGTCCTCTCTCTGAAATGAAGATATCCACAGCTAACCACCATGAACCTGGAACTCCAAAGATGAATGAACATGTGGACCGGCATAGCTCTCCACATATGCCAATTGGGTCTTGTTGGTGTTTGAGTCTGTTAAGACCGAAATAACAACCTCACGAGGATATGAATCCCCCTGCGTTTTATATAGGTGGTACTCCTCTATGGCTAAAAGATATATCTTGAATATCTTAGGCATACGGAGTCATATTTTGATTCTTAAAAATGTATGAAAAAACTGAGATTGAGGGATTCACCATGAGCTTATAATAGTTCATAAATTTTCTTCTTCTGATAATTGTTTTTTATTATTCTAGGAGCGGAAAAATAGAGATGACTAATTTTTGGTCAACGACTCTCTCCTGCAATACCAAGTGTTAATGCAGGGAAATGGGGCATATACTCCCCCCTCCTAGAAAACCTAGTGAGAAATAGACATCCTCCTCTGTTAGGTGATACCACATATCAGGACTAACCCTAAAACCTTGTCTTGCATGATCCCAACGATGGATCAACTATTGCAACAACAAAGAGTTCCCCCTAAGGGATGTACCCTTGTCATAAAACTTTAGGGGGGCAATATCCATCAAAAAGTTATGTGTCGTCTATGAAATAGGGCGAGGGAGCAGCTCCCTCTCCCCCTCCCTAGCCTCCCACTCATGCACAAAAATGTGTGTCTTGACTTTTTGCTTCCGCTCCTCCTCCTCTCGTCATCATCGTCTTTGATTCACATACAAATATTTTTAGGCACATATATAGATAAAATAAATTGAAATTATAAAAAAATACATATATAAATGACGTGTTTTTAAAAATATATAAATTATTTTTTTTGCAAAAAAATCTTTAAAAGCAATCAATGCGCTGCAAACATAACATACGCCATGAAGTCAGTGCGCTATATCAAACAAACAACATTGCCCTACGATGTTGTTACTAATACACAATAGTACCGTGATGTTTGTTTTTCAAAACATGTCACGGTGCGTATGTTTAACCTTTATGCGTCGATGTGCCACAATTACTGTCGCACCAACCCGCATTGCAGCAATGTGTCTACTAATTTGCACCGCTCTAATTAGTTATTACAAATTCGCTCTAGTGTCATTGTCTTTACAGCACCGATGTGTTTGTTGGACTGATGGGCACTGCTAGGTTCAATTGCATTATCGCATCTGAAGTGGTGTGATGTGTTACTATTAATTCACTGGTGTTACCATGATAGTGGAGCACCGATGTTTTGTTTTGCAGTACGTTGTAAAGGATAGAGCACTAGGAACGAGGCATCCAATGAGATGCCTCGCTATGCCAAGTCAGGAAATATATGTCTCAATGCGTTTCTATAAATAATACCAATGCATTTGGTTAAAGTGGGTGCACTGCTACGTTAAATTTTATAAATTATTAAGTTAGTGGTGTAGTTAATTAAGTGAAATGTATCGATGCAGGTCAAAACCAATTGTATGCCAGTGTGAGGTGTTCCGAAGGATGCACCACTTTTTTGTTATAATTTATCGTGGTGTTATTGCTTGAACAGTATCGGTGCGTACATATATATGAGATCCACTAGTGGTGGTGCTCACTGTGAATTTAACACATTACACACCACTTCCCTGTGAACCGAAGCGTTCCAGCGCACCACGCAAAATTGGGAAAAAAAATGAAAAACATGCTAAATTTGAAGCTAAATTCAAATTTTGATTGGATGAAAATGAAAATAGGAAGGTAATAACCAAAATACCTATCCTCTTATGTCACGAGGAGGCATGGTTTCATGGTTGAGAGGAAATGAAAATTTGTGGTAATTTTCAAAATATGGAAGTGTGCGGAATCTACCAATGGAGTTATCAAAGTCAATGTAGAGCATCAGAAACATGGTGTCTTAGGAAGGACGGTGAGCATCAGTGATTGATTGATATATTGGAAGCATAGGATGCATTGTAACAATGAAAATCGGCTTGGAAATTTTTTTTATTTACCATACCGTGGTTCATCTAATGACAGTGAGGTGCACTGATGTGTAATGTTCAATGGTACTAGTGCAATTTATTCAATGCATGTATTTTTTATTATAAAGTAGGGTAGTGCTTTTGAACATTGATGCATCATTGTGTTATTGTTCATGTACACACTGGTGCGGTTAGTTAAAATGGTTTCACTGCTACGTTAAATCTTCTAAAACATTGAGTTAGCAATGTGGTTAATTAAGTGAAATGTCCCAAT
Source organism: Picea engelmannii (assembly GCA_009831015.1). Lineage (NCBI taxonomy): Eukaryota > Viridiplantae > Streptophyta > Pinopsida > Pinales > Pinaceae > Picea > Picea engelmannii. The sequence continues at coordinate 394,346 of ML778761.1, forward strand.
GTGGGTCTAATCTAATTATGCACTGGTTTTGGGGTGTTCCCAAGAACACACCGCTTTGTTTTTATAATTTAACGCGGTTATATTGCTTGAATGACATCGGTGCATACATATATATATGAGACGCATCGGTGGTGGTTCTCATTGTGAATTTAACACAATATGCATTGCTTTGGGGCAAGCCCAAGCATTCCAACAAACCGTGCGAAATTGGAAAAAAAAAAATGAAAAACATGCCAAATTTCAAGCTAAATTCAAATGTTTATTAGATGAAAATGCAAATAGGAAGGTAATAAACAATTTACCTAGACTCTTATGTCCCTACGAGGCATGGTTTCACCATTGAGAGGAAATTAAAATTCGTGGTCATTTCCAAATTTTGGAAATGTGTGGAATCCACCAATGGAGCTATGCAAGTTAGTGTAGAGCATTGGAAGCCGGGTGTCTTAGGAAGGACGGTGAGCACTAGTGCTTGCTTGAGATTTTGGAAGCACGAGACATACTATAACAATGAAAATCGGTTTGGTAATTTTTTGTATTTACCCTACCGTCATGTGTCTGACGACAGTGAGGTGCACTTATGCATAATGTTCAATGACATCGGTGTGATTTATTCAGTGCGTGTATTTTTTATTATAAAGTATGGAGGTGCTTTTGAACATTAACACAACATTGTGTTATTGTTCATGTATGCACCAGTGCATATTGACCTTAAAGGTGAAAAAAAACAAAAAAAAAAAACTCTGCAAAAACCTTTAGTTTCTCACCTCCGCTAACAACCTCCACTTTAAACAGCTAAGGGATAAATTTTTCGGGGAGGTTCTATAAAATCCTTTGCAAGAAGGTGTTCTCATTGTAGTGAATTCTTGGTCATTTGATTCAAGTTTATGATTGATCATTTTCTCCCAGGAGATAGGGAAGGAGCTATCAGTCTTGAACATTTATGGTCCATACTCAAATAGAGTTTGATTTTGGGATAAATTATTCAAGATGAGTTTTATAGGCCACTGATCTCACACTATTATTGGTGAGGCTTTAAATTTTTCCATTATGAATGTTGAGATACAGGGTGAGGCTATTGTTATTGATCCTCTTTCATATTATTATGTGACCAGAATACATGACTGTGGATTGGTTGATCTAGCTCCTATCAAGTTAAGGCCAACTTGGAGGAGTAAGAGAGTTGGTGCAAATAGTATTTCAAAGAGGTTGGACAGATTGTTTCCTTCTGAAGGTCCTATAAATGATAGTATGAGGGTTAGGTAACAAGTGGGCACCAGAGGTGAATTAGATCATTTCCCTATTTTCTTGGAATTGGTAGCTATGGGAATAAAACCTCCTAGCCAATTTAAATTTTACCCTCATTGGTTATTGCATGAGAGTCTCTCTATTGGTTTAAATTCAATGGGTTTCTTGTGATAGGGACCTTAGGGAGTCTACAACCATCCATTTTCAAACAATTTTAAAAAAGGTTAAGGAAGTTGTGGTAAAATGGGCCTAAAATAAAAAACTTAGTGATGAAAGAGTCTTGAAGAATGTTGAGCTCCAGTTGTAGGAATTATATTTTAAAGAGATGGTTGGATTTATGAATGAAGATCATGACAGTGGGATCATTGAGCTACAGAAGAAGAAGATATCTATGCAGGATGAAAAAGAGGTTGCTTAGAGGCTCAAAAGTATAGTTTTATGGTTGGAAAATGGTGATGAAATACCAAATTTTTTCACCAATTTCCCAATCACGGAAAAAATATAAATACTATATGGAAAATGCAATCACTTCAAATTTTGATGACTTAGCTAAGAATGGGGTGGATCATTTCTAAAATATGTTCAAGGAAGGAAATAAACTCTACTATAGTTAAAGTGCTTATAATGGCAACATTATTTCCTAACTTTGTTTCTAAATAAGAGTGATAGTTTGGTGGAAGAGGTGTCAAAATAGGAGCTTCAATTGGTTCTATATTCTTTTAAAAAGGACAAGAGTCTTGGTCTAGATGGTTGGACAATTGAGCTATTTTTCAGGTTATTAAGGAGTAAAGGATTTCTGACAGAGTGTTGGCAGATTTCAATACTACTTTCATAGCCCCCATCCCGAAAACATATAATACTACCTTTTTCGAGTTCAGATCTATTTCATTGTGTAATTGCATTTACAAAAAATGAAATTTATTGTCGGGGAGGTCAAGAATTTACTCTCCAAATCCATATTTCTGGAGTAGTTTGGTATTTCTGGCTGGAAGCCAGACTCATGAAGTAGTGGGTGTGGCTTGGGAATTTTTCACTCTATAAAAGTTAAAAGTTTCCAACTATGGTGATCAAGGTTTATTTAAGCAAGGCATGTGACAGGATCAACTAGCTCAATATTTGCTTGATACTTATTCATTTGGGTTTCAACTTACAGTTTGTCAATTGGGTTATAAATTGTGTATCTTCAATTTCTTTTGCAGTTTTGAAAAATGGTTCTACTACTGAGTTTTTAAGGCCTAGTCCTAGGATGAGACAAGGTTTTTACGTCTCATATGTGTGGCCTTTTCATGATGTATTTTTGCATTTTATTGATTTGTAAAGAATAAAAGAGGGGTCGGCCCAACTTGAATCAAATGTTATGTTATGTTTGTGGAAATTTTAGCTAAGCTAGCCTCATATAAAAAGGCTAGCACTAGCCTTTCATTTTCAAATCATCACTCCTCACCTTCGTGGGGTAACACTTCTAGCATTTTCATTATTTCAGTCATTCTTGGTTTTTTCTCTTATGTGTCGTGCTTGAAGGAGGTATCTTGTGGATGTTTTTTCTCATTTTGGATGGATATTTCTGCAATTAGGGTTTTATGCTCATGGTTTCTTGGATAAAGTAAGTAATTTTCTGCAATTCTATGGTTTTTTTATTGTAAATTGTGAAATTGTTATTTTGTTGCAAGAAATCTTGTTTTGTTGTAACCCTAAGGGGGGGACATAAGTGCTTCTTCTCCTCGTAAAGTTTTATTTTTCCAAATTTTTGAAACATTCTTGCTAGGGTTGGAAGCCTAAAGCCCAAAAGTGCTTTCACTTTAGGATTTTATCCATAGACAATTGATCATTGACCTAAGTGAAGCTACAAGAAGGGAGAAAATATATCTAGGGCCCAAACGTGCTTGCACCCTAGATATCATTTTCCTGAAATTCTAAAGCATAAGGCTCAAACGTGCTTGCACCTTAGGGTTTACTCTCTACCTCTTAGTTTCAATTAGATCAATCTTCAAGTTTGGATGCATTTGAGACTCCATGGGCCCTAAAATGACAAAGACATTGATCTAGAAGTAATCTTGCTGTGAAAGTAGTTGTTAAAATCACTTTTCTAAATCTCTCAAGTGTTCTACTAACCCTACTAACCCTAATTCTAACAAACTTACAATAACTATTCATGATGTTACAAAAAATTTCTACATCCACTGAAAAGTGTCTTAATTTGTTGCATACACCTTGTTACAAGTGGCTTAACTTTTTAATAAATCACCTCTAGAAATTGGGTAATATTCTATTGGTTAATTGTTTGCTTTTCATGATCAATTGTGGTGTTTATGAGCATTAGTTTTTGTTGTTGTTACAAATCAGCTATTGTTTTCATATAATTGTTTATTGTTGTAAATTTGTAACAACTAATGCAATTTAACTTTTCTAGTGTCTAAAGAGTTCGTTGTTGCATACTTTAGCTTGGTAATTGTCATACATATGCTAAAAATTGTTCTTGTTCTGGGCAGGGACAATAATAACCTTACAACCTCTATTTCCTTCCTAGACCTAGACCAACTAACATGTGATCAAGATAGGGGGCGATAGGCTTGGCTACCACATTTTCTATTCGATCCCTTGAGGTCACCAGTGAATCCTCCCTTGTGGTGGACCTCCTCCATCACTAAAATGAGGGAAGATCCTACTTAGGTGACAATGGTAGTTTCCTCCATAGTTACGCAAGATTTGGGGATATTATGGTGGGATTTGCACAAGTACAAATCTTGCGATAACGGGTTCCTTTGGGTTGGGAAAAATGAAAAGAAATATTTTCCTTGGATCTTATGGAAAATATTGTTGTTCCAAAATAAATTGGGGATTAGGGTATAAAAAATATTCATTCCTTTGCTAAACCCCTTGCTACTAAATTTCTTTGGACAATTATTGATGGATAATGCTTGTGGAGTAACATGGTTTCTCATAAATACATCGAGCCCCTAAGTGTGGAGGATTGAATAAGATCATCCACAAAGTCTTTTCACAATTATTTTGTTATTTTGAAGGTTGTGGCGATGGCATTTATGTTGGTTGGGAATTGGTTGGTTTGGAAAATTGGAACTAGAAGTAGAGTTATCCCAAGGGAGGACCCTTGGGTTGAGTATGGAAAAAATTTTGTCTTCCTAGAAATATTATCAATACTCTAAAAGAGAGGGGTCTATTCCATTTGTCTCAAGTGGCGGATGTAGAAAACTCTTATATTTGGAGACAAGAATAGATGTTTACAGATGGAATAGGTTCCTCTAGCAAGGAAAGCTTGATTTGGGAGGGATATAATGATGTTATGTGAGCTAGTTATATCAAAATAAAGGACATAGAGGATGAACTGGTTTGGTCTATAAATCAAAATAGAGGACTATATACACCAAAATTGGGATATAAAGTCCTTTGGGAGGAAAAGGAAGTTCAGGAGTTGGAGTGGTGGTTCAAAGTTGTGTGGAAGTTTAAATGTCCATTAAAATCCAAAGCTTTTATGTGGCTAGTACTTATGAAAAAAGTGCCTACATGGGATTATGTGTAGAGAAGGAGTTGGTAGAGACTGGGAAAATGTCCCCTTTCAAAGGTCAATGATGAATCACTATCTTATATGCTTATTTTTTTCTCTTAGGCTGTTTAAGTTTATAAGGATGTTGAAATATCTACTAGTCTAAAGAATGTGTGGGGAGGACAGTCTATGTATGTATTCCTTGAAGCATGGTGTGGAAATCCAATTGTTAAAAAGTATAAAGCTCTCCCCGTCATTATTGCAAGGGGGTTTGGTTAGCAAGGAATTCTACTCTTTTTGAGGATAAATTTCCTCCTTCAAATCATTGTGCTTCTCAAAATATATAAATTCTACAATGTTTCAAATAGGTAAAGGAAAGGAAATCTCAAATATTTATGGTGACTAAATCCATTGATAAATTTGGAGGGAGGGTTTATTTTGATGGGGCATCTCAAGGAGATCCGCCTGTTGGTAGAGTTGGGGGTGGTTATATATTTATTAGATTCACATTTTTTCAAATTAAAGGTTGGGTTAGATGAAAGTACAAACAATAGGGCCGAACTTTCTGCCTCAAACTTGTTATTATGTTAGTTGTGCAAAAAGGAGTGCAAAAGTAACAAGTGATGGGTGATTTTATTGTGGTTATAAATTGTTACAAGCAATGGGTGATTTTATTTTGGTTATAAATTGGTTGAAGTGGATAAATTCTATTAAAAATCTTATTAAGACCTATCTATGAGGATGTGTTAAATTTGAGGAATAATATTAATGAGATCTATTTTTGTCATGTTTACAAAAAAGAAATATATTGGCACATTCATCATTACTCCCTGTCAAAGGCGTAGAGGGACTATAGCAATCGATAATTCATTGGCTTCATATTAATATATCCCTTGACTATAAATTTTCACATCATCTCTATTGTTTGAACTATAGAACTAAAAACATTATTTTTTATACGATAAAAAAAACCTTATATGACATCATCTCATTGGAGAATAGATTCGAAGTCTTATTGCCAGCTTCATTATTCCCAATGTTTTAATTCATGAAGATCTTGTATTAACACGCACATATTTTCTTATGCATTGCTCGAAGATGGATTAATGATAGACTCTTACTTAGCATTAGTTTGAATGTTTGTCTTAGCATTTTCTGTT